>CAUYQV010019279.1:0-36205 GCA_963574575.1 Galagoides demidoff | reverse complement strand
AGCAAATACCTTCTCCCATTCTGAGGGCTGTCTACCCACTTTATTTACTGTGTTCTTAGCTGTGTAGAAACTTTTTAATTTGATCAGGTCCCAAATGTGTATTTTTGACATTGCTTCAATTGCCTCAGGGGTCCTCCTCATAAAATTTTCACCCAAGCTGATTTCTTCAAGTGTTTCCCTACACTTTCGTCTAGTATTTTCATAGTTTCATGTCTTTTTTTTTTTTTTTTTTTTTGAGACGGAGCCTCAAGCTATCCTCCTCCTGGGTAGAGTGCCATGGCATCACAGCTCATAGCAACCTCCAACTCCTGGGCTCAAGCGAGTCTCCTGCCTCCGCCTCCCAAGTAGCTGGGACCACAGGCACCCACCACAATGCCCAGCCATTTTTTGGTTGCAGCCATCGTTGTTGTTTGGCGGGCCTGGGCTGGGGATTCGAACCCACCACCTTAGGTGTACGTGGCTGGCGCCCTAGCCGATTGAGCCACAGGCGCTGAGCCTTGTGGTTTTTCTTATTAGTGAATAAAAGATTTTGATACCATTGCAAGATATTTACTGTATTTTGTTTAACAGTGGAAGTCATTATTCAACAAGTGTCACATTGAATATCAATAAATATCTCCTAACCTACCTATTTACTATGACTTCTAGTTACTGCATCTCCTCCAGCTTCCCTTTTGACATAAATGTACTGAGTACTGTCCCCTAGTCTTCCTTTGTTCTTACAGTTTTAGTGTACAGCTCTGACCTTTGACATCTACAACTACCAACGTCTCGGCATGACATTCACAGAGAGCCCTGCCGTGAAATACAAATAGAATGTGGCTGTTTAAGGCCCCCAAGATAATTATTGCTGAAAGTATCCTGTGCACTTATTTTATCTTGAGATTCCCAATAGCTTCGTTATACAAGTTGCTTTGAAACGAAACAGATACTACATAACCTTTTCTTGCATAATTTATATAAATCAAGTAGGACCAAGTGATTCTTGGATAGGAAGAAATTTGCCTTTTCATTATTTTAAATAAAATTTTCAAACTTGTGTTGCTTTTTAAAGCTGGAAAGAAAGTCACACTGGAAATCAGATCTGGCTTCCAGCCAGTATTCTGACAAAGAGTCGTGTAGCCTTGGCGTTCAGATGAGCACAGACCTTGTAGGTTCTGCTCTGGATATTTACATGGACAGAATGGAAGTGTCCACTTCATTTGAAAGAACCTTTGTCAGCCTGGTAATACTGAAGCTCTCAGCTATATAGTAAAATATTGTAGGAAAATTGGGCTGTTGCCAATTTATGCATATCATTGCCAACAGCCATCTGGCAAATATTTTTCTTAATTGCTTTTTGGGGTGTCATGCACAGCAAAGGACTGCTGGAGCTCTCCTGACTACAAGTTGTACATAAATGTGGAACTTATTCTTGGTTAGTAGATACAGTCACATTCCATTCATCCTTTTCCTTCTTTGTTTCAGTTCTAACTTTTATTTTTCTAGACACATCATTCACTTTAATGCCAAACATCTTACGTATTTGATGGTTTCTATAAACCCTTGCATATATAATGTATATATACAAGCATGTGCCATTCGTGTGTGTATTTATGGAGCACATACATATACAAACTAAAGAGTATGATAGTGACACTTATTTGTTGCATTTATAACCCGCCACTAATGATGTAGATTTTATATTTATCAGATGACAGAAATTACATATGTATTAATACCCAACTGAACAGTTTTTTTCCTATATGTAACTGTAGCCTTTTCATCACACATTTCTCATAAAACTATATTCAGCGTTTTACACTGAATATTTCTCAGCATGTCAGAATTAACTGTGGTCCTTTTAAAATATGTTTTAATTTATATTAGTGCCTGGACACTATTGCAAACCAATTGTATCAGATTCTGATGGATTATAGCCTGGACATGAAATTTCTTAAGTTTCTTGGGTCATCCTAATATGCATTAAAATCTTCGAGATCTACTGTTTTCTATGTAAATGATCTCAGGTTTATATATTTTTTAAGTTTAAAGAATTTTCAATAGGTAACAGTGAGTTTGGAAGCCCACACGTTTTTTTATTTAAAATGGAAAACAAGAAAATACAGTCAGCTCTATAAATTACCTGTGCATGAACATATTGGAGTACCCAAAAGAAAATTTCAGAATCTCTAGTTTTGTTTTATTCACTTTATAAGGTTTTAGGGCACTTTGTGAGTACTTTCCTTAGTCCAGTTAGACTGGTACAAGACAATTCCATAGACTAGGTAGCTTGTAAACAGCTAAAGTTTATTTTACACAATTCTGGAATCTGGGAAGTCCAAGATCAAAGTTCTGGCAGACTGGGTGTCTGATAGGGTCAGTTTCCTCTTTAAAGATGGTACTTCATGGATGTGTCTTTATGTGGTGGAAGGGGCAAAGTAGCTCTCTGTGATCCCTTGTATCAGGGCACAAATCCTGTTCCCAAGGATTCTGTTCTTATAACCTAATTAGTTCCCCAAAGCCTCATCTCCTATAACCTTTGCATTTGTTATATGGTTTCAACATTTGGGAATAGGTAGGCTGAGACCCCATGGGCCATTCCAAAGCCAGGCTAAAGCCCTCAGGTGGGTCATCCTGTACTCCTAATTGAGAAGAAAGAACTGTGAAGGTCTCAGTCAGGGGAATGTCTGTATGACTCTCCCTGCATGGAGAAATTAGCAGTGCTGGCAACTGAGGCCATCAACCTGTAGCTTAGGCTAGAGAAGCAGAGATGTCTGTCTGAGGGGACGAGACTTGCTCTCCTCCCTCTCACTTCTCCTTGCACCATTATCTGGCCTCCTCTGATGTTGCATTACCCTATGTCTCTGTTTACCATTTTCCCAATCTTCCTGAGGCCTGTAACCACCCCTCTCATTTTTAACCTTGAGTGCTGACTGCTGACTATGTACCTAATAAAAAGAGAACAGGGAACAGGACAGGTGCTCCCTTGTTCTCATGTTGCCACCAGGTACAGGAAACAGGGTGTGCCCTTACAGGCTTCCCGTTTAATGCACTAAGTTTGGTGTAAGTTTCATCCTTTCCTCAGCACCACCTCCCTTGCTGGCTACTGTCTTAGGTTGGGGTCAACTAGATCCCCAACATCAATACACAATTTTTTGAGGGGTGGGGCACACAGACTCAGACTATGGAACTATGCTTAGCAACTTATCTGTTATCTCCTGAAATATGTAGTATGCTTTCTTAGACATCATAGGTGATTAGAAAATGTTAGTTAAATGACTGAAGAGTGTTTGGAGAAGTATGAATGACAGAATGATAGTTAACTTGGGTTTATCATGTTTTAATTTGCTAACATTGTATTTGATGTCAAAGTGGTAAATTATCAATGTATGTAATAAACTCATTATTAAACTTTGATAGGATACGTTTTTTCACAGCTCAAAGTTGTGAAAGCTCTTGGAAACTTCTATTATTACTTAACTATTGAAACAGCATTCAATTACTTGTTAAAATTACAGTACAATAATGTAAAAGTGGCTTCACCTAATTATAGTTGATTCACTGAATTGTTCTAAGCTAAGCATGCTCCAGAATGCTGTTATGACATGATAGACTCCTGCACATGGTGAAATATCTATCACATTGTCCTACTGAGTTTGTACATTTAATGGCATAAGAAACACCACCCCACAACAACAAAAAGAAACACTCCCCCTAACGTATTCTTGTGACGAATAAAGCTTTAAGAAACTATTTTTATAGAACTGATGTGGCTTTGTGTGTGTGTGTGTGTGTGTGACTTCAGGTTATAGATGTTGTTATGTACTTCTGTAAAATAAAATGACATCCTTAATATCTTTTTTTTTTATTTTGTCACATTCTGGAATCTAAGATATCTTAAACTTATACCTTAATTTTTCAGTACATAAGATGGAGTTAATGTGCCTATTTCTGTTATCCTTGTTAATTTAAAGGATGACTATATAAATTTATTCTGTAAGAACTCAACTGAGTAATATAGAGTGCCTCTTGCATATATAACGTTTACAGCTAACTCATAGCATCATAGTTGAATAAAGTGCTGTTAAAATATAAGGGGATAATTTGCACCTGGGTGAGGTAACAACCAATATCTCCTTCTTTGGATTACGCAAGGTATTTATCAGTATCTTAACAGGTCAAGATCTTCTCCACTGCTATCTTTCATAATTTTAACATTTTCTTTATTTAAATTGAAACATAAAGTATAGACATTGTGATTATTGCTGAATATTAAGGTAGAGGAACAGAACAAGACACTGTATCAATCTTACACAAGGTCAGACAATTAAGTTTGTGAACTCATCCTAAAAAAAATGCTACTCACTTCACTGCTGAACATCACCACAGTCAACAGATGGCCGAGGGGAGTACTTCAAAGGCGACCATAGTGATAGTCAGCAATGAGTAGCACTTTTCCTTGGGGTTTTTTGAACTTGACTGTATGCCACCATAGCATATAGTAAAGGTGAATCAGAATACTGTTATGTTGAAACACAAGTTGTGTTTTTAATTTAGGAATGCCACAGCAAACTGGAGCATTAATGTAAAGAATGTGGAAAAATGTGTATGAGGGTGCACTTTGGGCATGCAGGAAGAAGCAGGGCATTATGTCTATCTCAAATTTTGTTTACTGGTCTATGTACCTGTTGAATTATCCTATAACCTGACAATAGGGCAAAGGTTGAGAGATGGAATGAAATGCCTAATGAGAATTGAAGTCATTCTGTTTCAATATGTCCTACCTTTCAGAGATGGGACTCGGACTCTAACCCAGCAGAGGAAAACAAGAGCAAGATGTTTTGAACTAAGTTGTCAGTTGGGGCTTGCCCCACGGGGATCTTAATAACAACCTCCCTATTGGGAATAGGCACAAAGTTATTAAGGGTCTATAAAAATGCCTGACTTACAAATGTAAACCTGCACTGTGAATTATGTAGACTTATTCAGGGACCTATCTGAACACCTATTCCAGGATAACATGAGAACTATTCAATATACTAGGGCAGAAAAACCTTTAAATAAAAGAAAATCCATTGCTCCCCAAAAGGTAAAAGATCAAATACCTCATGTATAAAAAGTCTGACTTTCTAAATTATTACAGTTATGGTAAATGTCTTAATATTATAGAAATAGAAGTGTGCTCATCTTTTTCATATGCTTTGTTGGAAAGAATTAAACAAAAACACAATTTAAAAAGGGACTTTACTTAACAAACGCAATCAGTATAACCTGGTTCTTTCTACCCTCAATGAATCTCCAATCAAAAAAAAAAAAAATTAAACAAAAACTCTAAGACGTCATTTTAATTGTGCTATTTAATATGTTCCTTAAGAAAAGTATGATTGTCATTCTTCAAAGTTAAATAAGCAAAATCTATGCCTATGAATTATGAAATAACTCTGTTTAATACATTATTAACTTTTTGTAACTATGAACTTGAGAAACCAAATTAATTGAAATGCTGTTAGATGATAAGTCCCTTTGAAGTTAATTACAATTAGTTGCTAGAAAGAATTTTCTAAGATACATTGAAAATATACCAAACTATAAATACTTCCAAAGTATAAATTGCAGTGGAAACATCTTTACACTGTAGAACATAACAATGGACAATGGCATATGACCTTGAATCACTGACAACGAATAAAACGGAACATATTAAAGGATCATTTTAATTATCACTTCAAACCATTTAAAAGTCTTCAGACTAATAAAATGCAATCTGTACTAGGCAGCAGGGGAGGATGGAATTAATATTGCTGTTGTAATTTTAATACCAATTAAAAGACTTTGTAATATTGAGGGCCCTGGGTGGGCAGACATCTTCAAATATCATAATTGTATTCCTAGTCCATTTTTTAAATGATGTTAGGATGACCTTGGCTAATACACTTGCCATCTTTTTATTTAAGACTTTTTATGGTAAAAGGTACATGATTATAAGTTTTAGCTCTCATTTAATGGAAGAATTTATTATATATCAGATTCTAATTATAAAATAAAGCTTGAGAAGCAGTACTATCTTTGTAGAAATTCTTATAAATCAGCTGGGCAGGGTGTTATGGCTTGTGGCAGTAATCTCAGTACCTGGGGAGGCTAAGGCAGGAGGATAACTTGAGGCTAGTTTAGGACCAACCTATGTAATACCAAGAATCATATCTCCAAAAATTAATATTTAAAAAATTAGCTGGGTGTGGCAGTGGACACCTGTTTTCCTAGCTATTTAGGAGGCTGAGGTAAGAGTATCACTTTATTCCAGGAGTTCAAGGTTGCAGTGCGCTGTATCTTGCCACTATACTCCAACCTCAGTGATAGAGAGGGATTGTCTCTAGAAAAAGAAGAAGAAATATTAAGAAAAAAATCTTTGATATTTTCTTGTTGCACCTGTTTAGTTTATGGGCAAAAATAACCATAAAAAATAAGTATCCATTCAATTCTTAAAATTACCAGTATAGGTTTCTCATTGTATAATTTTATCTCAGACTTAGTAAGTTTTAAAATTTACCTAAACTTCTTGCTTACATGTATAAACCCACTTTATTTTTATTAATTTTTTGGTTTTATATTAAATTAGATAAATGTGTTGATGTTGGACTGTAAGATTTTACCCTTAATAAACAGGGGTTCAACAGGAGTTCAACCCAGATTAGCACTTTGATGCCTCATCTGTGCTGTGATTAAATGTTAAAATAATCTTGACTCTGAGAAATATCTTGATTTTGCACTTTCATAAGATTGTTTTATAGACACCTTGACATTTACACCCTTAGCATCCTATTAAGAGATAACTTTGAGAACTTGAAATGGTTAATGAACTCTAAGCCAGGGTTTGGATAAATCACCATTTCTGGAGTTGAACATGGAGTTCAGCTTGAATTTTAAAGCATGGTGATATATCAGCTAATGGTGAAGCTAGTCCTGATCACACGAGGCACATTGGGAATAGAGAAGAGGGGTTTGCAGCTAATCATGTAAATGGGCCTGTCTACAAAGCTCGTAGGCCATTGAAGAGGGTGTCTATTCTATGATGTCATACTGTTACAGTCTTCTGTCATACAAGGTCTGACTGTTGAAAAAAATCACATACAGTGTGTATTCCACACATGTGATGTAATAGACAGGGCTAGAGGAGAAGGAAGAGTTCTGACATATAAAAAAAAAATCTTGCTTGCCACACGTTTGCCCTTCCTGACCCCCCAAGCAAACTAATGTGGTAGTATGTCAAGTTGGTGGTGGTGGAATTTCCCGAGGAACCTGTCAGGACACAGATTTCTGGAGAATTTCTTAGCAATATCTGATGAGTAGAATTGAGTTGGGTGTGCTCTCTAACTTTCAGCTGTCAAGTCAAGAGCTCGTGTTAATGTAATGTATCAATTTTAGAAGAGGGCATCAATAACAAACAACTGTACTTTGTGCAATAAAATAATGGAAATGCTGTAAAAGATCAAATTGACCATACATTTCATTGTTTTCCCTTACTTCCAATCAAATATACGTTACTTGGAGAGAAAGTAATGTAAACTAGTAAATTACTAGCTTATATTACTATTAATAATATTAGTAATAGTAATATTCTAATTTTATTAGAAGAATAGCTAATGGCAAAAAAAAAATGTCAATTGCTAAATATTGCCGTTTTTGTACTCACTAAACTTAAGTTTAGTATGTGATAATGGATGAGAGAATGGAAACATACAAAAAGTAAAAATGGAGTGTTTATTTATAAATTGAGATAATTCTAACTACCCTATCGTTTGACAGTCATAACCAGTAAAAGCTTTATGATCGTAAGTTCTATAAGCTGAAGAATTAATCTATTTAATTCTTTTCAATATATTGAGATATTTAAGAGCACCAGCACACGCTATGGCAAATTCACTGTATGAATCCTTTGAAAGGGACAAGCAATTAGAAGCTTAAGGAGATGAAGAGACTTAAAGAAAAGTTTCTTCTCCTTCCAGTTATTTAAAGAGTGCCGTAATGGCGAGTTCTGATTCATAAGGCTGAGTTTACCTTTGTTATCACAATAGGCAGGGTTTCTTTATTGTCTGGAAACACAATGAAGCATTCTATCTTGAGGAAAGGCAGCTAGAGACAGATTATGGGACAGGTCAGCTGGACAGCTGCCCAGGGCCACAATCTATAAGGACTGTCAAAATGTCATTAAAAGGCAATGAGCTGGAGGACGTCTTATTTATTTGAATTCCCCTAGAGGGAGAATATGGTTTATAGTTCAAAGAGATGCTTTGATAAATCACCAGTGGTGTTGCAGAAAGGGGTGGGGAGGTGAGTGGGGAGGGTCAGGACTGGGAAGGAACCACCATAATGGATGCAAATACTTTCCGTATAGAAGAGGAACAGGACTTTCCCAACACACCCCCACATACAAGTGCACACACACACACACACACACACACACACACAATGGGTTAGTGGCAGCAAGGGTTGTCACCAACAATTTCTTTTACAAATTAAGATACAAAAGTATCTTTTAATAATTTTAAACTATTCACTAAATAAGCTTGAGTAGTAAACATGTAAAACGAAGCCTTTTTTTTATGGTTTCAGTTCTGTCTTCTTCCCACATCTGGACTTGCCAGTTGGTGGGCGGTTTTATGTAAAATGCACAGAAACTGAATGCTTTAGCCATAGTATGTCTGATTTCTGGAAAGATATTTTCACTTGTAGAAACAAATTATTGAGGGTATTTACCAGGCATTGTGATCAAGCATTTAGGAACAAACTTCATTGAATCCTTACCACGATTATAGGTGACTTACCCATGTTAGAAGCCAGGAATTGGGCCTAATCTGAATCTCTCTGACTGCAGAGTCCATGGCATTTTCAATGTTATTTCTGAAAATAGCTTTAATTTGGGTACCGTAAACCACAGGTACACTTTTTAGCACCTACTGTGTTATGAGGATTATTATTATTGTTATTACTTTTAGTTACACAAAATAACTAGGCTATGAGAATATAGTATACCGAAATATCTCATGTAATATGTGTTGTGGAAAGAGCAGGGTGCACGTTTTCTAAAGAGCAGCTCATTCATTCCAGTACTGTAGCACTGCTGGTTTCTTCTCTGCTGGAGTCACCCCTCCCTCCACGTGTCCCTTCCTCTCTCTCCCTGAGTAATGACTTCCTTTGCACCGTAGTTCACAGTCGGGGCCGTACACTGTCAGCTACAGCCTGTGAGTTTCTGGTCCAGCTTAATTATAAGCTCTTGGGGATTAAACCTTGTCAAGACCGCTTCACTCTGATTCTTTTTTCTTTACCTCAAACACTGGGTGAAGATGTGGAGAAACTGGATCAACTGTACATTGTTGATGGGGATATGAAATGGCACAACCGCTCTAGAGATCAGTTTGGCAGTTTCTTACAAAACTAAACATGGCGTTGTACCCTCAAATTAACCTGAAATTTAAAAAAAAGAGAGAAACTAAACATTGAATTATCCATAGGAGGCAATGATTTTGTTTGTGGGCAGGGATTCGAGAGAAATTATAATGTGCATTCACACAAAACCCATCCAAAAATGCTTAGCAGCTTTATTCGTAATAGCCCCAAAATGGAATCAGCTCAGATATTTTTCAACAGGCTATTATTAAAAACAAAAACAAGGAACAAGATTTTTTTAAAAAACCTGCCTAATGTAAACATGCACACAGTATTTAGGGGTGATCACTTGGAGCAGCATTCCAGATATGCTAAAAATAGACATTGTGATCAACTCAGATCGACAGAACTGAGTAAATGGGGGCTCCCCTTGGACGGCTGCAACTAAATACACACATTCACTTGAAATCTTTATCATTCATTTTAACGTAAGGAGATGTAACATCACTAAATTCTGTTTTAAAAAATACTAGATTCTACACATTTAGTTTCCTTATTTCAGTGAATGAATTTCGCTTACACTAAAGATGTGTGGGAAGTGGAGCTAATGGTGCTCGGTGGGTGTTTTTGTGCTTTCAGATTATTTTTGTGTAGCTTTCCAATTTGGGAGAATTATAGTCTTTCCAAATAAAGCATTTTTTATGAAAAATCCTCATGGGTCAAGATTGTTGAAATAGGAATGGTAATTACCCATCCTCTGCTTCTTTAGTAATGTCTGTATTTCTAAATAGCGGGCTCTAATATTCTTTCTGTGATATCTTTTCTGAGAAGTACTTATTAAATTATGCAGAGCTCAGTAAAATGATAATTGGTGTAAGATCACATATTTATTACAGATGCAGGGACAATTGGCTATTTAACTAGAGTGTCTTAAGACTTGAGTTTCTTCCTTCTAGTCTAGTTGACTATTTTTAACTTCTTAGAACCTGCTAGGAAGTGTCGTTTCTTGAGAAAGTACAGGATGTGTTGTCAGCACAAGGCATTATGTAGAATAAAAATGCGATCAAGTTGTGGACCCTGAAATATATTGTATATGTACATTCGAGGGGAACAACAGAACTATCACTACCGCAGATACAGCAAAGAAGTTTGTAAAGTAAAGGACAAAATGAAATTAGGATTGACTTACTAGACGGACTTTTCAACTCTGATATAATTAATTTTGGCTTGAAGGAGCATTAAAACTCTTGGCAAGAGGAATGATAAAATCCTGGAAATATGCTGATTTTAAATGGCTTTGGAATGCATTTAGGGACATGAAATATTGAAGAGGAATAGCTAGTACTGAAGATTTACTGATCATTCTATCTGTGACATCAAAGCCTTAAATAAAATTCTTGATGAAGTAAAGGTAGTGTAGTATTGGACACCAATCCAGATGCTCCGTGAATCTGTTGAAGTGATGTTCCTAAGATTGCCTACAGGTGCCCGTGTTCATCATTATGCAGAGAGAATAATGATGTATCAAAAACTTTCAGGATAAAACAAAGTGACTTTGGCAATGCTGTATGGAACAGAGACATAGAGATGCCATCATGTTACAGTGGCAAAATCGTTCAGAGTTATTTGAAGAATGCATACAAGTATCATTTTTGACAAAAACAGTGCACTAAACCAAGTTAGTAGTTCTTAAATGATTTTCTAATAAATAAAGGGAGCTAATAACCTTTCAGTCTGTTGGAAGGGATGTGTGTATGTATTTATGTATGTATATTCAGGGTTGTGAGATGCTTGAATCAGATTCTTTTCATAAAAAAAAGGTAAAAACATTTTTCCTATCTTTTCCCTGCCTCTTTCCACTTACACAGGAAGAAATATAAATAGTGGGGTGAGGAGAGAACTACAAGGTAATATGAGCAGAGATACAATATGGGGAAGATAATTCCTTTGGTAACTAAATTAGGCACTGTCCGTTTTCTACGTCTTTGGGTTTTAAGTTTACTATACCCAGGGCAATTTTTAGCTTGTAATTTTAACAGATAGTCACTAGATAATTAGTGGGTTTCAACTATGTTCTAGGTACTATTCTGGGCACCACAAAAATATCAGGTTGTCGCAAACCCAGACACCTAATTATCTGGCACCAGGAATCTATGGCAATGAAACTATAACAAGGAATACAAAAGATAGAATAAGCAAAACTAAAGACGTGGAGTATGTGGGGGAAGGGTGGATAAAATACCAGAGCAGATGTACAAGACTGCTGTGTTTTGAGGGGTCATAATTAATCACATTTTTTTCTCCCCCTGTGAGTTACAAACCAACTGAGAAATAGACATGAAGTTCGACAGATGGAGAACAAAACTTCAGCTTTATTACTGTTAAAACTGGTTGGAAGGACATGACCTAGATATGGGGCCGCAATGTGGTATCCTAATACTTGCTCTCTGAGGTGAAGTTTTTCATCCAAAACTGCAGGCCAGCCCTGGTAGCATTAGTGAAGGACTGGAAACACGGCTGAATGCACTGTCCCACCCAGCCAGGAGCCCAGACAACATGCCCAGTTCCTTCTCTCTAATCAATTATACTCCCCAGTCCCCTCTTGGTTATAGTGAACAAGAGGTCTTAAAGGTGAGGTAGGCTTCTTTGTTCAATACGTAATCCTGTCGAGGGTTGAAATGGGGATTTCTTTGCTCTAGAAGCATGAAGTGTTGCTTCTAACTGTCTTCTGTTGGCAACCTGTGGAAAAACCCTGGATTATAGACCAGAACTACATGTGCTAAATTAAAACACACACACACACACACAAATGCTAAGGTCTTTAGCAAGCATCTACTGGTTGGAGCAGTTAATTTAGGAACTTTGCCTTAAGTTTTATCTGTGAACAAAGGCAAGCGATAGTAATTGGCAAGAAGAAACTCTCGAAGAAACGCAAGTGTGAATTCAAACCTGGAAGGACTACCAGTGTAGAGATTGAGAAGGCAGAGGTTGTACACAGCAGAGGGGAAGAACTGAGGGTGTCCAGGAGTTTTTCTCAGGGGAAAAATTTCACTTAAACTGTCAGGGAATATGAATACAGAAAAACAACAATTAGAGGAATAGAAGAAAATGTATCTGACATCCAGTGGCAGTGATCATAATGTAACACGCTGCCAGGGCCTTGAGAGTTCAGTACAAACAACATTTAGGGAAAAATCAATGCTCAGGTAAATTGCGTATGTAAAGAATGAAGGCTGTGAACAAACCCCAGAGCAATGAAGTTTGTAAACAGGATATGGAAAACAACCTGTCTGCCCTCAACATATAGAATTAAGAATTCCATGGCTCAGTGCCTGTGGCTCAATCAGCTAAGGCGCCAGCCATGTACACCTAAGGTAGCGGGTTCAAATCCCCAGCCCGGGCCCGACAAACAACAATGATGGCTGCAACCAAAAAATGGCTGGGTGTTGTGGCGGGCACCTGTGGTCCCAGCTACTTGGGAGGCGGAGGCAGGAGACTCACTTGAGCTCAGGAGTTGGAGATTGCTGTGAGCTATGATGCCATAGCACTCTACCCAGGGAGAAAGCTTGAGGCTCCGTCTCAAAAAAAAAAAAAAAAGAATTCCTAACAGAGTATGTGCTATTGGAAACTGATCAGAATTTGGCTATACATTTTTAATATATTTCTCTAATTTATTTCGTTATGGCTGTGTTATAGTAGTAAATGTTTATGAGGCACTATATAAATGTTGAAAATTAAATATAGTTCTGATAAGTGGCAGGAAATTCTTACATGTGGTAGGGAGAATTCTAAAAATAATCCCTCAAGATTCCCATCCTGCAGTTATTCAAACAAATATGAATCTACGTATTGCTAGGGAAAGACTTTGAAGCTGGAATTAAGTTCCTCATTGTTGACCTTAAAATAGAGAAATTATCCTGGTAAGTACAGTGTACTGACATTAGCCTTGACAAACAGCAGAGTAAAGTGTCAGTCAGAGAAATGTCTCAGAAAAGAGAAGCAAAGGAGGCTTGATGTGGAAGGGGAGATGGAGTGAGCCAAAACGTGAGACAGACGCTGCCCGTCCACGGGCCCTGAAAGTGGGGGAAGAGGGTCACAGCCGGGAGTGAGAACACCTCTGGAAGATGACAGCTGTGCCAGTCTGAAAGGCAGACATGAAATGGAAACCTCAGTCCGCCAGCCACATGGGGCAGAACTCTGCAGAATCCCGAGAACCTCCGGGCAGGGATGGAGTGCATCCCTGACAGCTCCTTGATTTTGGCCTTGTGCAGGGGTGTAGCTGCTCCATTTGTGGAGCACGGTAATAAACAGGGATTCCTCCAGCCACTGAACTTGTGGTCATTCATAGCTGCAGCAGTAGAGAACACGTTGTATAAATGCCTTTAGGACATTCCATCTATCAGTTGGGACCTACACGCACTGGTGAGCCAAAAACCTCCTCACATGGTCCAGTGCACTGTGAATTCAAGTTCCCAGATCCCTTCTAGCATATATGGGGATAGCAGTAATGGGAGAACTATATCTCACGTTAGAAATTTGCAACCAAGTTTGCTTTCAGAAAATCCTCTTGGAGGATTCATTCTTTGCTTCATTCATTGCTTTTTTTACATTTTTTATTAATTTTTAATTAAAATGGTCAGTGACTACCCATTGCCACTCAAAAGACAAAAAAAACATGTATAATCATTTTCTAAAAATCCCTCTGCAGCCCATATTCCTAAATTATTTATTTATGTATTTGCCATTTTTAGCCAGGGCTGGGTTTGAACCCGCCACCTCCAACATCTGGGGCTGATGCCTCACTCCTTTGAGCCACAGGTGCCGCCCTACTAATTTATTATTACATGTACTTTCCTTGAAGAGAAACAGAATTATTTGTTATTCATCAAAATATTTTGCACAAAGGCTAAATTTTCCAGTATTCTATAATTAAAAAAGTAGTGCGCGCTTCTTGAAATTTAACCCATTCTTCAAAGATTAAGTTAAATTCCTACATATAACTTGTTAGAGATCCTTCTAAAGAGAATGATGTCTTCCCCCCTAGATATTTACTTCTTACATTCTTATTGATACGTGCCTACCTTGGCTAGAAACACTTCTCCTTCTTCTTTTTCTTTTATTTTACTCGACACATATTTGTGCGGCCGTGTACTCAGAGCTCCCATACTATTTACTAAACTGCCTCCTTTAGATATCGTGATGTTTAATCACCTTTACAGGACTTCATATGGAAGTGGAAGAGAAAACGGTTATAGTAATGAGATTCAGAAACTAATGTTTTCTCTCAAAACACTGTCAAACGTATCCATGTATACAATGTAAATGGAGATCAAATGACATGTCTCAGATGAATAAAGCATCATCTGAAACCAGAAAGTGAAGCAGAAAGGTACCCACAATCACGCCATTTCAAACACCTGGAGAGACCCCAAATACAGAGTCCACATGAAGGAGAAATCAATTACTCAACCCTGCACATGACGAGGTGGGGAGTGGGAGGTGCAGAACTCCTTGGGACATTTACTATCATGGAGCTCTGTAAATACTTTTCTTATGAAATCACTGAACTCGGTTTTCAATACAGCTGCACAATTGTGGAGCAATTTGACGGTCAGCACAGGAAGCGAAAGACAAAATTTCCCCCCATGGGTGTTATCAAATCCTGAAATGTCCTTACAACTTGAAGATTTTTCCACATTTGTGTGCTTATGTCAGTAAGACAGAAATTTCTCCAAAAGAGAAAAGCGACCTTACTTACGGTAAGAGCTGAGGAAGGGCCTTTCCCATTCCTCTTCAGATGTTACTACGTATGTGCTGTGCTTAAGACACAGGACATCTTAAACATAGAATATTTAAAGGTAATTCAGGTAGAATATAAACCAATATTTAGACACTGTTCTTTTCTTGTATTTTCAAAAAGGTGTTCTTCACCAAGGAATTGTGTTAAAGAAGTAATGTTTTGTACAAATACTTGTAATCATACCAAGAACACGTACAAATATAAAAATAGAACGTTAAATGTGTTCTTATAGTTGATACATAACTTTGCCTCTTCACTTAACAGTACTAATTTTATATTTTCTATTTTCATTAAATCCAAAAAATTAACATAAAAATTGCCTCTACACGGTGGTAGCATTTGATAAATTTTTATTTTTTAATATGTAATTAGCACACCAACACTGAAACCGGACAGATGTTCTCATTCTTGGAAGGTGTTGGAACTGCAACAGATTTTAATCTTACATGGGGAATTATTGTTAGTATCATTTCTCTTAAAATATTCAAACTCGTTGAAACCAATAATTCCAAAAGTTACTTGCATATTATCTTTAACTCATAATAATAAAACATTGTCAATTACTGTAAAAATATAAGAACCTGATTCATTTTATATTATAATGGCATCTATAAAAATTTGGCTCTTTTTCACATCACGACAAAAAAAATTTCTAAATTCTGCAACTATAGAAAATAGGCAGTTTTGAAGGTGATGAAATTTGTATCTGAGGAAGTTCCCAGAATCTCTCAAAGCTCACTTTGTTAACTTTATAATTAGCCCCTCTTTCCTTAGTGTATTAGTTAATTCAGGTGATACTAAATAACTTATTATAGGTGTCAGAATCTGCATATTTTGTAACTAATAGTAGATATAAACCCATTTATCATCTTCGCATTTTCTTCTGTATCATATTTTGTTTAATAATCTTTAATAATAAATTTTACTGAAAAGTAAAGTTATAAATTGTATAGCAAATCAAAATTAAATTTAATTTTCGGTTATCACAGCACATAGTATGTTCCAAAATTATCTTCGAGTGAGGTCCACATACCAATAAATTTATACATAACCTATCTTTTGTCAACCATAGTAATATCTAAAATATGTTGTTCCTGGATTTCAGAATAAGCAAAATAAAGTAAGACCGAGAAGTATGTGTCTATGAAATATATTAATACATATTGCTGCAGACTTAAATTTGAGTAAATAAAACTTTGACCAACAGCTAGGAATTCCTGATACAATTCAAACTGCAAAAAATCAAACGAAATATGTTTGAATTTTAGCACAATCAGTTTTGGTGGACTAAATGCTACAGTTTATATTGTGCTTCTTTCAGAAATAAAGATAGATAAAGAGCTCCATGACCTGGACAATAGCAAGAAAGCAAAAGCCCTAATCAGGCCACCAGATTCACCTTGGACTTTCTGGAGACGGCTATACTGGTGATTGTTATCTCTTTAGAAACAGAGCTCTCAGAATTCACACTCACCATATATTTTAAAATAGGAATGCAAAGTTATTTGAACTTTAGAAAACCTGTTAATACACTTGGCCAAATCAATAGCTGGAAAGAGAAAAAAAAACAAACACATATACATAAGATCATCTCAGTTGATCTTAGAAATGGAATAATTTACTACTTATTTATAACAAAAATTATTAACAAGCTAGGAATAAAATGTAACTTTCTTACTCTGATAAAATCTATCAGTAGCTAATGGCCAATATAATTAATGGAGAACTTATGATATATTCTCTTTGATGTGAGAAATGGCAATATTCCTGCCGACAATGATTCCAATGAACATAAAATTAAAGATATTAGCACAGTAGCTAAATAAACATAAATAAATAAAGTACTAACATAACTAAGAAAAAAATTTTATTATTGCAGATGATATAATTGATGACAGAAAGTCCGAGAGAATCTATATTTCAAAATAAGTGCCAGTTCTTGAGAAACGGCTTAGATTAATAATCAATGGTCCCCCTTTACTTCTTCACTTACTTTCCCTGCTCTCTGCTGTGCACGAAACACACAGAACATGCTTATAGGCATTAGTGTGGTATTTGAGGAAATTTTAATGTATTAAGATAATTTAAAAATAATAAAATTAACTTCAGTGCATTCTCAAATGCTTATCATTTTAAGAACATTGATTTGATTTGTTAAGTTGGTTACTATATAGCCTAATAACTATCAAGTTCTAGATACATTTCCTATCTAAGCTGCTTTGTTCATGTCAGAATTTAATTTGAGAGTGTCGAGTCCTAACCACCATACCACCAGGGAATGTCTGGATTTTATTTGAAATATAATATGTAACAAATGACAAAATGAAATAGTATCTGTAATCAGATATTATTTTACTTATAAATTTTTGTGGACATTTCAGGTACTGTAATATTAATGAGCATTTTTCCTTAGCTTTCTCTGTGCTGTGTGCATTTGTAACTACTTTGCATATTTACATTTATTGAATCCTCATAAATGATGGGTACAGCTCCTACAGATGGAATGACAATGTCAAAATATCAAGGAACTAGTGCAAAGTTGCATAGTTCAGAGGTAGCACATTGGGCAGCGACACTCTGATCGTCTGTCTTTAGGTATATGGACTTATTTCATTGTCTCACTTTTTTTTTCTGTGTGAGAATCCCTTCTGTCTTTATTGTATATGAATCTATTCCCTGAATAATTTTATAGCATTTCATGAATATATTCTTATAGCATTAATTTTTCTTTAGCTGGTAATATGGAGTGATAAAAGATTTTTTATTGCTCCAAAAATTAAATTAGCTATCTCAGATGTATTTATAAGCATAGATTTTTAAGCTGTTCTGAATTACCAGTTGTCTGGGGGTTTCCAGATCATATTAATTCTTATATAACAAAATTAATGTATCGGCTTGGCTCCCATACGTCAGTGAGTAGGGTGCCAGCCACATACACCAAAGCTGGTGGGTTTAAACCACTGGGCCTGCTAAACAACAAAAACCACCAAAAAATAACTGAGCATTGTGGTGGCTATTGTAGTCCCAGCTACTTGGGAGGCTGAGGCAAGGGAATCACGTAAGCCCAAGAATTTGATGTTGCTATGAGCTGTGATGCCACAGCACTCTATCAAGGGTGACATAGTTAGACTCTATCTCAAAAAAAAAAAAAAATAGGGTGGCACCTGTAGCTCAAAGGAGTAGGGCACCAGCCCCATATGCCGGAGGTGGTGGTTTCAAACCCAGCCCCCCGTCAAAAAAACTGCAAAAAAAAAATTATTGAAAATATATACATCTACAAACTATTCTAAAAGATTTGAAAATATTTCAGTTTATTTGAGAAATATACACATTTAACAATGAGTTATCTGAGGCAAATAAATTATAAGAAATTTGTATAAATTCTCATAACTAATGAATTGCCAGAATTGGATGATGGACTCTATTAGTAGTCAGGAAATGCTATTCATTTTCATAAAGAAGAAAAGTAAATATATTATTTTTGGTTTACTTTAATTAAGCCATAATGCATTACTAAATTAAAATAACCATTCTTTATTCTATATTTATTTAATTTATATTTCTTTAAATTATTTTTTAAAAATAGTCTCTCTCTTTTTTTTTGAAATTGTGATGACAAAAGGTGATTTCAGGTTTGCTTGATTTTAATGTCCTTATTAAAAAACATAAACATGGACCAGTTCCTGGTGGCTCACACCTGTAATCCTAGCACTCTGGGAAGCTGAGATGGGTTGATTGCCCTGAGCTCAGAGATTCAAGACCAGCTTGAGCCAGAGTGAGATGACATCTCTACAAAAAAAAAACAAAAACTGGGTATTGTGGTGGGTGCCTGTAGTCCCAGCTATTTGGGAGGCTGAGCTAAGAAAATTGCTTAAGCCCAAGAGTTTGAAGTTGCTATGAGCTATGATGCCAAAGCACTCTACTGAGGGCCACAAAGTGAGACTCAGTCTCAACAAAACGCACGCACGCACACACACACACACACACACACACACAGACATAAACATGGAAAACCCAATGTCAATCCCTTAAAGATTTATTTCTTTCCATTATGTGATTTTACTAGACTGTGAATTTCAATCTTGAGGGCCTAAATATATTAAAACACTCTCTTTCAATCTCAACCTGTTTTGACCTTTTAAGTAAAGATAGTATTCCATGTTTTCTTTTCTCTCTATCCCCTCTATTTCCCACTGTCATCTCCCCATGATTAAAAATACCAAGTCTGTCTTATTCATCTCGGTAAATGAATCTTGTTTTTCTGTCAACAGGGAGTTTAACCGAAATCTAATTTTAAGAATTGTGTCAAAATTTAATCATGTTGCCTTCCAAAATGGTATCAGATAATATTAGGACCAGGAAATTGGAACAATACAGCTTTTGTGAATGTTTTATTTGAGGGTATAATTTTAGCACATAAATATTATGTATGATATACTTAGGTGTTGGTTCAGTAACAACGCTTAAGATAATAGCAGTGAAGTTCAGAACCATGGACAGAACACACTACCTCAATTTATAGCTATAGTTGTAAGAGAGTGGAATATAGTTGTAAGAGAGTGGAATATTTCATTACAGCAAAGATGTGAAAGATATACAGGATCAATTTGTCTAATTACAAAGTATTTTTGAAGATATTACTCCAGTGTGTGCTGGATGCTAAAATTTTGACATCTTCACAAAATTATCAGGCAATTAAGATTAATGGAAACACTATCAACTGGGAATTAATCATTGCCAAAAAAAATGCAGAAGTCATATTGATTTGTATTAAGAAACTGTAAAAGCACAATGCCAAAAGTACCAGGTTGCCTAACTCTTGAAGCTATAGAGTTGATTTAGTAGATGAGAAGACAGTAAATTTAACAGAACTTTTTTTTTCATAACACAGAGATGTGCATGGAACATCCAAAATATTACCTAATAAATTGAACTACCATAGAATTTATATGGCACTTCTCCTTATTATGATTTCATGGGCAAACTTTTGACAAGAAACTTACAGGAATATATGTATCATTATCATGTACCTCTTGGGAAAATACTCTAAGATACGCACTTTTGGATAAAGTAACAGACTATAAAATTAAATGTAAATGTAAAAAGGCTTGACTTACTTTTAACTATAATATTATACCTTAGAAATTATGTAGATTGTTATGGGATATTGCTGATTAATGATTATATGCATTTAACTATATTCCAAAGATAGTTTGCATAGATTATGCAATGTCTAACGATGACTTACTCATTGTTAGAAACTCTGAAGGGAACACAAAAATAGTATAAAGTGTATTTAAGATACCATCTGATTAAATGCTACTTACAACAAACCCACAGCTAATATTATACTGAATGGAGTAAAACTGAAAGCTCTTCCACTTAGAACTGGAACCAGACAAGGTTGTTCTCCATTGCAACAACTATTAAACATAGTGCTAGATAAAGGGCATCCAAATAGGGGCAGAAGAGGTGAAGCTCTTACTCTTTGCCTATGATATGGTCTGATATTTAAAGAGCCCAAAGACTCAACCACAAGACTCTGGGAGTGGTCAAAAAATACAACAGTGTCTCATATAAAATCAATGTCCACAAATCAGAAGACAGCCAAGATAAGAAGCTAATCAAGGACACAAATTCCTTCACAGTAGCTTCAAAAAAATAAGAAAAGAAATACCTAAGAATACACATAACAAAAAAAGTTGAAGGAAATGTACCTTCTCTACAAAGAAAATTATGAAATCCTAAGAAAAGAAGTAGCAGAAGATACTAACAAGTGGAAGAAAATACCATGCTTATAGCTGGGAAGAAACAATATTGTGAAAATGACTATAAGACCCAAAACAATCTTCAGATTCAATGCAATCACTGTTAAAATATCAACATAATACTTTCAAGATTTGGAAAACATAATTCTTCATTTTGTATGGAAAAAGAAGAAATCTCATCTAATCAAGGCAATTCTTAGTATTAAAAACAAAGCTGGGGGTATCACTTTACCAAACTTTCAGCTATAGTACAAGGCCATAGTGATCAAAAGAGCATGGTATTGCACAAAAACAGAGATACTGACATTTGGAACCTTGTAGAAAACCATGAGATGAAACTACCCTCTTAACAGCCACCTGATCTTTGATAAACCAAATAAGAACATACACTGGAGAAATAATCCCTATTCAATAAATGGGACTGGAGAACTGGATAACCACATGTAAAAGACTGAAAGTGGACCCGTACCTCTCACCACTTAGAAAAATTGATTCAAGATGGATAAAAGATTTAAATATAAAGTATGAAACAATAAAAATTTTCAAAGAATGTGTGAGGAAAATACTTGAAGATATCGGCCTGGAGAAAGGATTTATGAAGAAGACTCCCACGGCAATTACAACAACAAAAATAAACAAATGGGACTTAATTAAAATGAAAAGCTTCTGTACAGCTAAGGAAACAACAACCAAAGCAAACAACCTTCAGAATGGGAAAAGATGTTTGCATATTATGAATTGGTCAAAAACTTGATAACTAGGATCTACACAGAACTCAAGTTAACCAACAAAAAAGACCCAACAATCCCATATATCACTAGCCAAGAAAGGTGAATAGAACTTTCTCTAAAGAAGATAGATGAATAGCTAACAAACATGTGAAAAAATGTTTCTCATCCCTAATAATCAGAGAAATGCAAATCAAAACTATCCTGAGATATCACCTAACCCTAGTGAGAATGGCCTACATCACAGAGCCTCATAGGTACAGATGCTGGTGTGGAGAGAAGGGACTACTTTTGCACTGTTGGTGGGCCTGCAAACTAATATACCCTTTCTGGAAGGAAGTATGGAGAATCCTCAAAGAACTCAAATTAGACCTCCCATTTGATCCTGCAATCCCATTACTAGATATCTACCCAGAAGAAAAAGAAAAATTTTATCATAAGTACATTTGCACTAGATTGTTTATCACAGCTCAATTTACAATTGTCAAAATGTGGAAACAGTTTAAATGCCCACCAACCCAGGAATGGATTAACAAATATAGTATATGCATACCATGGAATACTATTCAACCACTAAAAATGATGGAGACTTTACATCTTTTGCATTAAATACCTGGATGGAGGTGGAATACATTCTTTTTAGTAAAGCTTAACAAGAATGGAGGAGCAAGAATCCAGTGAGCAAGTGGGGAGAGGGGAGCTCTGAGGGATGGGGGGAGGTTTCTGTGCATGGCACACTTCTTGGGGATAGAACAAATTACAAGAGGACTTTATCTAACAAATGCAATCACTGTAACCTAATTCTTTGTAGCCTCAATGAATCTCAAACAATAAAAATTAAAAAAATATAAGTTGCACAAAATATTAAAAGCATTAGGAAAACATCTATATTATATGTATTGTTTATGTAATTAAGATATATTGAAATTAGATAACTTTTCTAGCAAAAGAAAATGTATCCAATGTACTCTATTCTAATAAAAAGGCAATAGATGAGCTAATACAAGAGGTGGTAAGGGAATGAGCAAGTGGGGAGAGGGGAAAAGGAGGGGGCTGAGGATCACAGTGTATGGTACACATCTTGGTGGCAGTGACACAACTATAAGAGGAACTTTACCTAACAAAAGCAATCAGTGTCACCTAATTCTTTGTACACTCAATCCAAAACAATAAAAAATTAAAAAAATTAATAAAGCATTTAGCTTTAAAAATAATATCCTAGTAGAATCCAAAAATTGTTTCACTTTTATACTACATCTTTTACATCAGTGTCATTAACATTGAGGTCAACAAACCCTTGAGTTGTATTTAACTCAGACTTAAACCTATCTAGAAGCCTTTGACATTTCTGATTATGAATTCGTTTTGTAGACTTTTCTACTAATGACCTTTATCAGCATATAGTTTTATTCTTTGTATTCTATATTCAAAAATACATTTTTCACAACCTATCTGTATCAGTTCAAAGCCCTTTTAATTTACCATGCCATTTTCTTTTTCTGTACATTAAATTTTAATCAAGTTTGTTCTGAAATATCAGTTCATTTAGGTTACTATAATATATTATTTACATAAAGGTTATCATATTAAATATCTATTGTCTGAACAATGATATTGGGGGCAATTAAATTTAAGGGATCCTCTTAAGGCATACTGTGAGTACAAATGAACTTTGGCATTACCAAGTATGAGTAAAACTACAATAAATTATCTATCATCAACTCCTAAGGATGCTGAAACTCAATAATAGTTTTCCTCCATGAAATTGGTTCTTAATGTACTTTGTTATCCAGAAATGCCATCCAGAAATAATAATTTTGGATTTTTCATTGATTGTTATTAGAATAGATGCAATAGATTTAGATGTGGTGTTGATACCACAATATAATTTTTATATAGTGTGTGCTGGAATATCCATTTATCAGTAGCTATAGGCAGTACTACTCTTAAAAACATGCATTGTTCATAATTTTCACATATACAAATTCTCAACTGGCCTGCACCCAATTAAACAAAGGTATTTAAAATTCTCATAGAGATTTTATTATCATTCACCTAAAGAGTATTTATCGATATTGGATCATTGCTTGAAAAACTGTATATTCAGTCCTACCATACTTTATCTGTCCATTTATTAGCAATCTACTACATAGTAGAACACCACCTTGCCCTAGAGGCAACTTAATTAGTGCAAGGGCAAGATAAAACCCTGCCTTTATGAAACTTAGAATTTGAAATGGAACAAAGTGTGTGGAAGGAGGGGTGGTAAGTTGTAGCTCTCTAGTTCATGTAGGAGAATATGGCACACCTCCGGGGTGAACGGCTCAACTGCCGACTTGAGTTTCACCTAACAAATACAAACAATACAACCTGGTTGTACGGACCCTGATAGTAATCGGAAATTTCAAAATAAACCAAACTTTTAAATGGGCATATGGATATGAAATAAGCTTACCTTAAATTTTGAACAAACTCTTTTTTAAAAGACTGTTGAAGTACTGATTCATTCCCAAAGAGACAGTCACTGTTTTAAAGTACTCAGTGCAAATATTATATTTATTTTCAATTTGATAATAACTTATTTGGTGAAGACATTTCTCATTTGCACGTTATCCATGGTGTGGATCATATATGCAATTGTTTTCCCAGTATTAATGACCTCTTACCCCATGCTTTTCCTATGAGTTAATGAGTGTCTGGAGTAGTAAGAGCTTTTAAGCAAAGTAAAGGACGCTTGACCCTTGTGGTCATTACCTAACAGAAAATGCATGACTGAGAGGTCATTATTGCTGTTATTGTGCTGAGAATTTAAATGAATGATGAATAAATTGCTCAGTAGACAATTTTCCAATTCAAATAATATTTAGTAGTAAGCAAATTGCAGCTAAGGATATACTAATTCCATCTTTACTTCTAAGGTGTCTACTTTCATAATAGTATAATGTCCTCTATAAAGTTTCCCACGTTTATACATGAACCACTGTAGCCATGGATTTTTAAAGTCTAGATATCCATCAGGCAAGTTAAAAAGATGCATCAAATTCAATTATTCAAATACCTTAGTCTTGGGTAATTGTATGGCAGGTATGTGGGCAAAAAAGTAATAATAATAATAATGATAATGGAAGATTTAAAATTAATTTTAACAGGCTTTCATAATAAAGAGATAAAGTATCTCATTTTCCTTTTTAACCAATTTAATTTTCATAAGAACTTAATAAAGCATGTTCTTATATTTTAGCTTTTGGCAAGAAAGGCACACTTTGGATTTGAACATTTCAAGAGCTTTGCAAGGATACCTAATACACAGTTTTATGCGTTTCTTCTCTGATTGAATAATATCAAAGTTATTTATTATATGATACATGTGTAAATTAACTTGAGCACCATTTGAAGAAAAATAATCTGATGGACCCATCCAATTTTATTACTTTTTAAAAATTTATTCTATTAAATTTATTAATCATAATGTTCTCCAGAAATATCTAAAATCAAAAACTAAGATCAGGGAAGTACAAGGGGTTAATATGCAATCAGATTAGTTAGGCCCCTTTAAGTTGAATGTCACAGAGATGTGCAACAACTCAGGTTCATTGACTCTTGTCTCTAAAAAAGCAGAGACCATAGGCGCAGCTTTGCCCAGCACCTCAAACTCAGCAGAAAATTAACCCCATCGTCTGCTGTTTGTTTAGTTAATTCTTCCTCTACATCCAGATCTCGGCTCAGAGGTAAATGCTACTGAGAATGTGGGGAGGGGGGAGGGAGAAGAGAAGGGGGGAATGGGTGGAGGGAGGAGGATTGGAGGGACCATTTTTGAGGTTTATCTTACGGGGTACAAGTGAAACTCTCTAAGAGTAGAATCAGAACGTTTTAAAACAATAACTGAGAAAATGACATGAAGGCTGTGTTGATCAGTTTGATGGAAGTACTTCGGATTGCATGTGAAAACCACACAGTGTACCCCAGAAGTGCATTAATGTACATAGTTACCATTCAATAAAAAAAAAAGCAGCTACAGTTTTCAAATCCAAATTCCTGAGAACTTTAAATAAATGCACTTTTAACTAAGTAGAGTAATATATGCTCAGTACAGAAAAACTCTAAACTAATAAAAAAAATTAAAAGAAAATAAAAATCACCCCAAATAATCTATATTTTAGTGTATTTCCTTTCATTCATTTTAATTATTTTTACATGGCAAAAAGGATGTAAGTCATCCAATTTTATGTCATTTAAAATTGTGACCTGTGAGCCAAAACTTTTTTATGAATATACTGTAAGCTATTATTACATTCTATGGATATACTTCAATTTGTCCAATCAAATTGCTTTTCAGAGAACACTAATTTTTCTTTTTTTTTTTTGAGACAGAGCCTCAAGCTGTCCCCCTGGGTAGCGTGCCATGGCATCACAGCTCACAGCAACCTCCAACTCCTGGGCTCAAGCCAGTCTCCTTCCTCCACCTCCCAAGTAGCTGCGACCACAGACGCCCACCACAACGCCTGGCTATTTTTTTTTTTTCAGTTGCAGCCATCATTGTTGTTTGGCAGGCCAGCGCTGGATTTGAACCTGCCACCTTAGGTGTATGTGGCTGGCGCCTTAGCCACTTGAGTCACAGGCACCAAGCCAACACTAATTTTTCTTAAGATTACTTTTAGTATTATCAGTTGAATGGAACATCAGATAAAATGGGTTTATCATGAGTTTGCTGGAAGGAATGAGACTAAAGTACCACTCTAGAAAAACGATTGCTCTTGTACTTGAAAGAAATATTTAAAAGTCCTTCTGTTTAAAAGGTAAAATAGGTCCAAGTCAAAGTTTAGAATGGGTTGTCAAACTTAAACCATTGAGACAGCTCTGCAAAGTAAAGTCAAAGTGTATTTCCTCTGAAGGAAGAGGGTTTTGAAATAAAAAACGATTTGGAGCACCTCTGTGCGTGGTCCTCAAAGAAAAGAGTTGAGTTTAGGGAAAGGGAGACAGGAGGCTGGTGTTGCTAGGATTCAGGGAAACCAAAAAATGGGAAGGAGGCTTTGGAAGGAGAGACTGGTGTCCCCTGACATGGCAGCCGTTTGTGAACCAAGAAGAGACTTAACCAGAAAAGGACTCTCTGGGACAGCTAACAAAATCTACCACCATGGATGTGACCCATTCATTTTTAAATTATTCCTGTGCTATAACTTCTTCCCACCATTCCTTAAGGGAAACGGCATGGACTGGACCAGGAAGGCTTATGTGATATAAGAGAGATGAGATGTCACAAGGACTCAGCAAAGGCCTGACACAGGATTCTGGAACAACTTATAACAGAGCCAATCACACTAATATAAGTATCTCTTGTCTCCACACGGTTTCTATATTTTTAAGCATTTTGAAAAAATCACTGGACTTTCTGCTATTAGGTGAGTGAGAGTTTGGCTTATTTAACCTGTATATTAAAGGCAAAGGGTTAACTCCAGATAGTTGGAGGACCTGGGGATGTTAACAAATTCATGTGTTGGTCTATTATCCCATATCCTATTCGTTTTCCTTATGTTGTATTCTACAAGGAGAAATGACTAAATTAAGGGCTATGGTTTTGAGATTCTTACAGCATATCACCAAGTTACTTTCAAAATGCTCACACTAATTTACAATGCCGTATCACTGGACAAGAGTGCCTAGAGACACTGACTATTTTAGCTAACGTGTGAAAGAGTGGGGCTGTCAATAGTGACGTCAGAATCAGCCTAGAGATTTTTCTAGCTGTTTATATTCTCTTATTTAAAGCTGACAAAGTGCTAAATCAGACATTCGTGAAACATATTTCTTAATGGAAGGCCTCACTGTCTCATGAAAGAGTAAAATACTCATCACCTAAAATTAATACTGATGAAGGGTAAAAAAGCACTTTTTTTCTTGACCAATACTGTTTTTAGTTTGCCACATCTCATGCCTTCTGGGTTTGCCTCAGTGGTGAGTAACGAACATGTAAATTGTATCCTCGCTCTTTGCAAAAAATCTGACAGCTGAACATTCTTGAGAAATCATATAATTAAAAGTAGCAAATAAAACACTCTGATTATGAGCCACAAATTTACCCAGAAATGAATGCTTTAGCAAATAAGACATCGGCTTGCTATTTTCTTCCTGGGTGTAAACACCAGTGATATCCTGCTAACTGCTTTATGAAAACACCCATGGCAGAAAAAGAAATGGTGGCAGCAGGACCGTGGTGGCACTCTCCTAAGAAAGGAAGATTTATCTACTCTTTTTAATCCACACTGTTCTTTTCACCAGGCCTAAATCCACACACTCTAAAGCCTACAATTTTCCCTGGTGTTTAAAAGGTAATGAATATCCATTTGGTCAGCCTGGTGACAGGGTTGCAGCTCAGACCAGGAGTGGTTTTACTCACATTTTATTGAAACGGTTGTTTTCCCAAATGCTCTTACTTAAAACAGCCTTTAGAGGAAAAAAAATAAAAAGAAAACAAAGATTTTTTTTTTCCAAATGCAACGTCTAAATACAAGGAAAATAAATAACCAAATACAGCATTGGGGAGGGGGAGGGAAACGAACTTTAGTTTTGGTCAAAATCCGTAGAGCAATATGAGATACCATAAACAGTTTTGTTTTAGCAAGAACAATTGTCAAGGGTTTAGCAGCTTTGCACATTCATAAATCATTTCAATTCCCCAAGACTTTTATAAGTTTTGATTGTTCAGAGATAAGAAAGATCTGGCTCAACTCTAGAGACATTTGGTGTTTTGTGTTTTGTTTTGTGTCTGAATGATAGATGTGTGAACATGGGTGGTTACGACAAGTCCCTAATCGTGCATTTGGACACATGAATGGGATTTAACAAATTGTCTCAGACAGGATGGGCAAATTCCCATGATGCCAATCCAGTAATCAAGTTTCCCAGGATGCCCGAGCACGGGTGTTCTTTGACCCACCTCTGCATTTACAGAAATGAAGGTTACTCCATGAAAGAAGCAGGAACCCTGAATTTGCTCTCTGAGTCCCCTTTGGGTCTACATTGAAGCCACAAAGGGATGATCCAAGGAATTTTGTACATCTATGGATTTTTATTTTTTAATGTACTTCCTCCTTCCACTTACCTCTTTCAAATATCCCCCAATCTCTTGTTTCTTTGACATTTAGACCCCTCGGGTGTCATTTATACAAACAAGGCCTGCCTTCTTTATTTAAAAGTAAATGTTCTTATCAACCTGTTTAAAGGCAGAGAATAGGTATCTCCAGGTTCTGTCGTCTTGTCAGTTATCATTTTCTCTTTGCATTTGGGTATGAATAAGGGAAAATGTGCCTGAAATTTGTCTGTCCTAGCTTTTCTTCACTACTGTCTACAAAATTTAATAAGGAGTGTTACTCTCAGGTGATTAAACGCTCAGCCCACCACAGCTGATGGTTCAGATGGTTTTTATGCCATTACATCATCCTCTTCTAAATCCAGATTTGTGGGTATATTTCTGAAAAAAGTGAGGACATCCACATTTCCAAAGGCAGGGAAGTGGTACCCAGGAGAGCAGGAGATAGTAAAGTGATCACTTTTTGTTACATTTTTCCCAGAGTACCTCAAACAGAAAATATCTTACGCTCCTCTTTGCATATCGTCTGCTCTAAATAACTCAGTGCCTTACCCTTCGTGTGGCTGCTCTTGTTGAAACTCTTCATCAAGGTATTTAAACGGATAAGAGTGAAGGCAGCCATGAGAATAATGCCTTTAAGTTCCTGTGACATTTTCGCTTTTGGAAGAGGGAATGGAAGCCATTGGGGGTTAAAGTAATAAGCTGTGACCCAGAAAGATGGGCTATTCAGATAAGCCTGGCAGCGTTAGAAGGTGTGGTACAGGTGCCAGTACAGTAAACACACTCGCTTCCAATTTCCTTGCGTCTGTTTCCTTCTGTCTGAGTCTCAGATGATCTTCAGCGCACTCCTGGAGGTGCTAAGGAGATAATAAAAGCACCAGGGGCGCGGGGACCAGCACTCCGCACCAACACCGCAGCCAACGAGTCAATGAAGCTTGTTTGATTGAGTTCTTAATGAGTGCTCCTGCAAGGACCAGTGTCTCCATCTGCAACTTGAAACAGTAATTTACTAGCACAAACAACTCCCTTTCTCTTTTCCCGAATCCACACTGAAGTAATGGGAGAAATGAGAAATCTACCAGCCAAACATTTAAAAGAACAGTGACACTGCCATCCTTACACCCAGGATCCCGTCACCTAAATAAATACAGAGCACTGGGGCTCTATAGAGAGAAAGACCTCGGAGAACAGTTGTCGGAGATGCAAGGGATCTGATTAGACAGAGCACACCGACGGGACCATCTGCGTACAGACATAAGCAGGGCCGAAGTCGTGGGTGATGTGGCTTTCGTTTCTCCTAGACAGGGAGCCCTTAGCCAATGTAGAAAGGTCAAATGCTTGTCTACTGATTCACATCAAGAGAGCCTGGGTATGACTATCTCATCCCTTCCCCCACACCCGCACTCACACACAAGCACATTGTACACACATTGTTTTTATTTCCACACTTCTTAATCGAGAGGAGTGAGAAAATGTGATTTATATCAGATTCCTTGTCCGATCAATGTATAGAGCTTTCCAAAGGTCCTGAAATTTGACTGTGTAGAAATATTTTGTGGCTGTTGTTTTACACATATTTACATCAGCAGGAGCAAGACTGTTGTACGTTCCTCTTGAAAGGAGAGTTGCAGCGTGCACCAGCTCACACTTAGTGTCTTCAAAGCATTTCTATTTCAGTGATACCTGGAGCCATCAGCAGAGAGGCTCCTGGAAGCGAAGACCTCGCTTTTAGCCTGTAATTTATTTTCATTGCCATTCCTTTTACTTAAATGTGCCCTGCTTTTGAATAGAACACACTATTACTTGTAAAAACCCAAGGGCCTTTGACCCAGAGCTTCTAAATTATTTTTCCAGGGAAGAAAAATAGAAATATGAAATCCAAAATTGTTGTCATATTAGCTCACACAACCTTGTGAAGGTTTTCTTCTGTTTGTTTAAAAACAAGCAAGAGCAGAAAGTCGTGACATCCTACCTATGTTCCATCAAATCTGTGTGGTGCACCTGACAACGTCTCCAACCTGCCCGAGGGGAGAAACAATAGGATCTGACACCACCAAGCAGATTTGTCCTTCTTACCTGGGGGGAAAAAACTCTAAGCAATTAATTATTTTACGTTTGAACTTTCCAACAAATCATAGACCTGCAAGCATAGTTTTCAAGATAAAATTGGCATGCACAAAAGGAAACCCAAATAATTCTGGATACAGAATAGGAGGTCTCTTCCATCACTGATGTAAATCAGACTCACTCACTCTTAAGTGCTCTTGAGATTGGAAATGTATTTCTTGGGAAGGTGAATCAGAATCACGGAAATGCAGAGCTAACAGGGACCTGAGCGGTCAGCTAGTTCCTCCCTCTGCAGCTGTCCAGCACTGGAGTCTGCTCTAGACTTCAGAGGTCCTCTCTCCTCATCCAGGGCTCCCACCAGGGCTCCGTTCTCCCAATCACATACTTACATGTGTTTATTTGTCTTGTCTTTCATGTTAAAACCCCATGTCCTTTCTTTATCTCTTGGCCCTACCTTCTGTTATTGAATACCATGACTTTTCCTAGATGAAATTAGCGTGGATGTGTTTAAGTCTTCATATGGTAATGTCAAAAACAGCCAGGACTTTGATATGCATACCAAATTACAGCATAGTTCTAGTTTGGTTCATCACAATGTATCTATGGAAAACAGTATGGAGATGCCTCAAAGAACTAAAAGGAGATCTACCATTTGATCCAGCAATCGGTGATGATTAGTCATAATCATCTCTTTCTTACTTTGGCATAGAACCCTTCTCCAGGCAACAATTTTGAACAGTAAGATCCAGACGTTGAGGGGGAGAAAGAGCAGCTATCTTCTTAGTTGATTTCCTGCTTGGAACCATGCTTTGCAATCTCTGGTTTTCTTATCTTTTCTTGGAGTGGATGATATTTAAACTCGACTAGCATGCACTGATGCCCTTCCCTGTGTGAAGGGTCCCCCTGGCATGCTCACTCAACATGGAAAGCCTCACGAAGGCAAGTGAATTAGCCAGGTAATGTTGAAAGAACACTCTTTCAACTGGCCACAATGCCTCCAAGTTCAGTGAGTTCCTATTCTAACTACTAGCATCTGAGAACTTGAATTTTTCAAACTATACCCCCATCTGAGCACAATAAAGGAAAAGCACAAAAGAACAAGGATTTATTTGTAGAACATAAATTATATCCTTGCTGTTTTAAAATTTGCCAGTGAAACACACGAAATCCTTTATCCTCTCTTTCATATTCAAAACATTTTCTCTGTTCATTCCCATTTTAAACATGCCCTGATAAATCTTTTGGGTATGTTTTTGTTCATTTCTATCTCTTTCGGTCTCAGCTTCCTCACTCTCTCCTCTCACCACCGGTTTACATGGAAAAGTTCTCGGCCACCTGGCACTGGAATGGCTCATAAATTCTCCCTGAGTCAGGCTTTCAGGTCAAAATTCCAAGGCACTGCTCCAGGCAACCAGACAAGACAGCTGATGAGACTTCTGAATATCTGCTTCCACACGGGTGACATTCTAAACTCCTGACAGGGTCAGACCGTTACCAGGAAATGCTTCCCATCGGTGCTTCTCACTTCCCTCCGTTCTTCCTGATGTCATTTCTGTAGACTAGCCAGATTTTCAGCTTGGGAAACTTGTGTGACCCAAAGAAAGACTGGGCCCACATCCAATCGCACATCCCACCACTTCCCTGAACCTGTGTCTATCCTGACAGCTCCACAACCATCCCCATTCCCTTTTTCCAAAAGAGTCTAGTCACTACCAGCCAGGGCCACGCCAGGGTCTGGTCAGCCGGTAGCTCAGACTCGCCGTTCTTATCCTCAGAAGAGAGACACAGAATTTTCTCTTGCCAGGCTTCCTTTCAGAAGCAGCTCTCATCCTGACCCAGAGCAGAAGATTCAGGAAAGTTTTTGGCTCTCCCCAAAGCAAATAGAACATTTATAAAACATTCCTCCTGGGCATTCAAAGCATCCTAGGCTACCCCAAGCCACATTTCTTCAGTACTGTCAATCGGTGCCCATGGCAGCCTATTCTTTGTAAGGAAAACCAGTGAAGGAAGGAAGGGGGAAAAGCAGAATCTGAAATCTGCCAAGGAATGAAGACACTGCTTAGAATTTCTTAATAAGGATAAATTAATGAAAGCAATTTACTGAGTGTTTTCTGTATGTCACCATTGATGAGGTTTTATGGGTGTGATATCATAATTTGGCTGTCTTTGACCTACCCCTCCTGGCCATTCTAAATTCTTGCAGACATTATGCAGATATCTTGCCAGCTTAGAGAGCCGAGTGCCAAAGGCCTGCTTTATTTGGGCAGAAATCAAAAGGCCTTGCGGGCTTAAGGAAAGGCAGCCACAGTTACTTTCCCCAGCTCCACACTGCTTGGCTGTGGCTGAAATCTATTTGTAAATAGAGCCAGAGATTGCACTAACCTCCCCTGCTCCCCAAAGATAAATGAATTTCTAAGCATGTTTGTACTTACAAATGCATAGCATTATACACTTCATGCCACCTTAATCCCTATTAAACTAATCTAAAGTCATGTCAGGCCAGCCATCCATAGTCAAAAGGATTAGACAAGCCAATTGATCAAATATAGGAAAGACCCAGAGCTTTTCTTGTCTGGCACCCATGCATTTAAAGCATCGTTTCACACCAATGTTTGTTCTCTTTCCTTCTTTGGGGTTTCAGCATATTCACAAATGAAACCAGCTCCTTGAGAATGATGACTACAAATGTAAGGCAGAGGCAGAAACCCATATGAGGAAAATAAATTTTGACAAAACCAATAACAGGGTTTTGAAGAACTACTGACATCTCATGGAAAAAAAAAAATTGGAAAACATCCAACTTAAAACAATTTGAAATCCACCTCTACATTTTTCCCTTATCCCTGCTATGCAGGACAATGGAAATCTTCAGGGATTTGGCAAAAATTGGTGGTGATTGAATCCAAATAACATTTTCCTAGTGGTGCCTTTGTGTTTTCATTTCTCTGTATGTTAATGTCAACACAGAAAAGACAAATTTGGGCCACTTACTAGTTTCATAGGCTACACGTGGCGTCACCCATGCTGGAAGGCATCAGTGTCAAAAGGGGGTGTGCCTCACCAGGATTTTTTTTTTTTTTGTATAAACAGTGTATTCTTTATTATAATGAAAATTTTTGATCACTAACAACCAACAGACTTTGGAGGGAACACCACTGTGAGACCATCAACATATCTTTCCCAATGGACTTCCCTCTCTCGCTTTAACATTCACTGAGGATTCCTGCCCACATCTACTAAGTCTAGAAAATGGCAGTTACAAATGTTCCGACCCCACCACACCTTCTAGTGGTTTTGTATCTTTAGACGAGGAGAGAAAATTCCCTGCTGTCAAAGTGCCTCCTATGGTTTTTACCCTTGAGTCAAACCACAGAAGTCTCAAGATATTAAGGAAACTTTGAGTACGAATGACTTTTTCTTCCTCCTAATTTGTGAAATGCTTTCCCTTTTGACGTGTCTCTATACTCTAACCCATGCAGCAGTGGGTCCCACCAGGGGTCTGAGGGTAATATCTGCAACCTGCCAGTCTGCACAGCCTGTGAGCACCTGTGACGAGGACCAGAGCTCAGCTGTCAGGAGCACCATGGAGTCGACCGTGGAGCATTTCTGCCATCTATTCCAGTCATAGATGTATGCACCCTTTTCTTGGTACTTCATTCCCACCAGAGACTTTTTATTAAGACCTTGTTCCTGTGGATGCCTTTGAGGCACAATATGTTGTCTTCAAGATGGGGATGAAAATTGCAGACCTCACCATGTCTTCAATTTTAAAAAATATTTATTTGGCTTTTATTTAAAAGAATACTGCACTCATCTCTGACTCATATTGGCTCAGCGACCTGTTTTCTGAGGGGTGGAAGTGGGGTTAGTTTGGTGTGTGTAGATTTCTTTTTCCTGGCCTTCCAACCTCTAAACGTTCTGTCCCTTAACCAGTCCAATCCGCTAATGAAATCTTCAATCACCACATCACTACCTTTTCCCAAATCCACTCATGAGGATTCTATTGCTTTTCATATTAGAACTGCAGTTCATGAGTAACTATGGGAGTGTATATATTCAGCGTGGTCAACCCTGTTTCCCAATTATTTCTAAACCTCCGTTTTCCCATCTTTTCTTTCTTTTCTAAACTCATTCTTGAAAGAAAGAAAGTTTTCATATACTATTATGGGTTTTGTCATTGATTTTCAGATTGTGAGATCTCTATAATGATTGTGCCAACCAGGCAATAGAAGCCATCAATTATTTGGGGACAGGGAGAGAGAAAGAGTCAACAATCAATATTTTAGAGAACCAAGGAAATTTATATTTTAGCCCATTACTAAACTCACAGACCCAAAACCACATAGTCATGAAATGGTTAAACCGTAAGCCCCAAGTGAGACCCCTAGTGACAGCTTCAACTCCCCTACTGCCAAGAGAATCTGTAGAATATACGGGCCCCAGGAGCTTCCTGGAGAATGATGGCATTTTACATGGGTCAGGGAGTCCTGTGGAGGTGTCATTCACCATAGAAGTTTTATTCTCCTTGCAAAAAGTTAAGACTTGAAATCGCTCCCATCACTTCTGTGTGCAGATCAAGAAGATATTCCCAGGCAGCTCTGCCAGACATATTTGGCAGGGCACGCTCCGGAGGAAAGCTGTACCCTTCCAGCCTCAGCATTTGTTTAGTGGTAGAAATAGCTACAGCTGGAGGACTTTATTGGAGAAAAACTCTGCACTTTAAAGCTTGATTCTTGAGTAATTGTTGATGGATACTAAGACTTCCCTGCAGTGACTCTGTCCAGCAGGGAACACAAAAAGGGCAGATCTTCCTGGGACACTATTCATCATGGGCCCAAAAATGTATGAGTGAATGGCAAGTCGGAGAAAGAAGAAGTCTGTTGCAGAGCTGGGCCAGCACTCCTTCCTTGCCAGCCCTCCCTAGCTGATTCACAACAGCTTGGTAAAGAGGGCAGGCCATCAACACCAGCATTGTATATTTATCTCCATGCTATCTCAAGTTGCCATAACTTTTTTAGTAAACCATATTCCTTACTCCATAATATTAGTTCAGATCTCAAGCCCTTGTTTTCATTACTCTTTTAAAGTCCAGTTTTATTATAAACTGTCTCTTTTATTATATTTAAAAAGAAAGAACAAACTCCCTAGGTCCAAATTCTAGTTCAGCTACTTATAACCTATGTGATCAGACACACATAATTGAAGCTTTATAAGCCTCATGTTCCATAAAATTGGCTTAATAGTACACTCTACCTTATAGAGTTGTTTGAAGATCAAATGAGATGATGTGGGCAAAGTGCTGAACCTTGTGTCTGGAACAAAGTAACTGCTCATTTGTTTGTTTGACAAATACTTTTGGCTTGGCACCTGTGGCTCAATTGGCTAAGGC
>CAUYQV010019277.1:0-34998 GCA_963574575.1 Galagoides demidoff | reverse complement strand
GGAATAGAGTCCTTGACTGCTTTTTCAGCTTGGCTGCTGTTGGTATATATAAAGGCTACAAATTTATGAGTGTTGATTTTGTAACCTGAGACACTGGTATATTCCTTGATCACTTCTAGGAGTTTTGTAGCAGAATCCCTGGTGTTTTCCAGATATACTATCATATCATCTGCGAAAAGTGAAAGTTTAATCTCTTCTGACCCTATATGGATGCCCTTGATCGCCTTTTTTTCCCTAATTGAGATGGCTAAAACTTCCATTACGATGTTAAAGAGCAACGGAGACAATGGGCACCCTTGCCTAATTCCTGATCTGAGTCGAAATGATTTCAGTTTAACTCCATTCAATACAATATTGGCTGTAGGTTTGCTGTAGATGGTCTCTATCAGTCTGAGGAATGTCCCTTCTATACCAATTTTCTTAAGTGTTCTGATCATAAAAGATGCTGGAGGTTATCAAAAGCTTTTTCTGCATCAATTCAGAGAATCATGTGGTCTTTGTTTTTTAATTTGTTTATGTGATGAATTGTATTTATAGATTTACGTATGTTGAACCATCCTTGAGATCCTGGGATAAAACCCACTTGGTTGTGGTGTATGATTTGTTTGATGTGTTCCTGGATTGTGTTCGTTAGGATCTTGTTGAATATTTTTGCATCAGTATTCATCAGAGATATTGGTCTATAATTTTCTTTTCTTGTTGGATCTTTACTTGGTTTGGGGATCAAGGTGATGTTTGCTTCATAGAATGTGTTGAGTAATATTCCGTTTTTTTCTATATTTTGGAAAAGGTTAAAGAATATAGGTATTAGCTCTTCTTTAAAAGTTTGGTAGAATTCTGCCGTGAAGCCATCTGATCCCGGGCTTTTCTTTTTAGGGAGATTTTGTATGGTTGCTGCTATTTCAGAGCTTGATATGGGCCTGTTCAACATTTCCAATTGGTTCTCATTAAGTCTTGGAAGGTGGCGTGCTTCCAAGTATTGGTCAATTTCCTTCAGGTTTTCATATTTCTGAGAATAGTTTCTTGTAGTATTCATGGAGGGTTTCTTGAATTTCTGAGGGGGTCTGTTGTGATTTCATCTTTACCATTTCTAATTGAAGAAATTAGAGATTTAACTCTTTTTTTCTTGGTTAGGTTGGCCAATGGCTTATCTATTGTATTGACCTTTTCAAAAAAAAAAACCTTTTGATTTGTTAATCTGTTGTATAATTTTGCTTCCAATTTCAATCAAATATCTGATTTTTTCCTAGCACTCTTGGGAGGCTAAGGTGGGAGGATCTCTTGAGCTCAGGAGTTGAATACCAGCCTTAGAAAATTATAAATTTAATGCATAAAGTACAGAAATTCTGATAAATATATAAATGCAAAAATACTATAAATTAGTATTTACTCTACTAAAATTAGAAAACTTAGCTAGGCATGTGGAGGGTGGCTGTAGTCCCAGCTATTAGGAGGCCAAAACAGGAGGATTGCTTGAACCCAGGAGTTTGAGGTTGCTGTGAGGTAGGCTGATGCCATGGCACTATAGCCTCCCAAGAGTGCTAGGATTACAAGTATGAGCCACTGGGCCTAGGCCTGTTAATTTAGTTCTTAACTGAAGTAGAACTCATAGGACTGTAATTTAAGACTTTCTTTACATTATTTTGTGGACTTTATGATTCATGACTTTTTCTATTAATTGAAGACTCAGAGATTACATCTTATTCTGTGACAAATACCAGATAAAGTAAACCAGAATTCTAAGTGCATATTCATATATTTCTTAACTGAAAAAAGAAAAATCAGCACTCCAAATAGAAAAGACATTACCATTATGGATAAACTTTTGGAAAAGTTGGTGGATCAAAACATGAGATATTAATGTTACCCTTTGGTGGATCAAAACATGAGATATTAATGTTACCCTTTGATTGACAGACTTAGAGTAAAATTTATGAATATATAGGAAGAAATGCAAGTACTAATTACTTTGATATTCAGATAACATCAATCCTTTGAATTAGTTAGGTTGAGCTGCCATAGTAAAAGCCATAGATTGGATGGCTTAAACAACAAAAATTTATTTTTTCACAATTCTATAGGCTGAAAGTCTGATCAGGGCCCACTCTGGTGAGGTCTCTGCTCCTGGCTTGTGGATGGCCACATTCTGTGAGCACTGGTATCTCTTCCATTTCCTATCAAGGATCAGAGTTCTACCTTTAGGCCAGTCTGTCTAAAACACACTGTGGGGCTAGAGCTTCAACATATGAACTTTGTCGGGATGCAATTCGATCCTTAACAGCTTTTAAAACAATGACGCATGTTTTCCATTCCAGAAAATATTACCAGTTAACAAAATACAGGAAACAGCAGAGAATGGTGTATATGGTTTCAGCAAACAAGAGGATAACATTAAGCTAAACATAAATGCTGGTCAATGGCCTCATTTAACTCTATTACCAGAAAAAAAACCCTACACCAAATTTGACCTCTCTTAAAACAAGACCTAAACTGAGACTCAAAAGCTAAATGCTGATAGCAAGAAAGTCAGAGTTCACATGATTTAATAGAATATTCTCAGAAGATGTCTGAAGAGCCAGCCTTGTGAAATAATTATTCAGTCACAATTATTCAGAAATAATTTTTCAGTCGCAATTATTCAGAAAATGGATTTTTGTGCTATTTAGGTCAAAAGAAATTATGTTTCAGCTGAAAAGAAAATAAGATCTTGGAGTACAAAATTTTAATCAACGTACTTATAAATATACTTTTATTCAAGTTTGATACAGAGAAGGGAAGAGGCCAGGTAGGAGAGGAATAAACAAGAATAGGAGAACTAAAGATTAAGAGGAGCTTATTCTCAATAAGGCATCTGAAAAAACCTAAATTTGAAAGGCATGATTAAGCAGAGAAAGGAGCAAAAAATGGGGAGCAAAAAGGAAGAGGAAGATGACAGAAGAGAGAGTACTTTGGGGAAGGGATATCTGGTAATCAGGACATAATGAAGCAAAAATTCAAATAAAGTATTTAAACAATAAGTACGTGAATGCTCAGGAAAGAAATAGGTGTTAAATATAAATAAGTATGGACGACTTCACTAAAAACATTCATATTTGTGGATCTAATTTCCTTCTATAACAGTAGATCAAGAGAATGTTTCCATAGATTTCGGACGTATCTGACAAAATCTCTATTAATATCCTTATGAATAAAGAAAGGATAGTGTAAGTTGGAGGGTGACTAAGTTAGATGGACATGTGTATAGTTAACTAACCGTGCCCAAAGCATATTAGTTAATAGATCTGTGTCAATTCATTCATTCATTCCACAATGATAAACTCTTACTAATTAGCAACTATTAGCCAGACGCTATGTTAAGCCCTACGGATACTAAGAAGATCAATCTATTAGGAAAAAGCAGTATTATCACCAATAACTGTGATAAACTGTTCCGTAGCTATGAAAGTAATGATCTAGATTAAAGGAAAGCCTCTAGTGAGAAGAAAAGACACTCACAGGGTTCTTGATAAGCCTCATCTTACTCAGCATTGTGTAACCAACAATGTGGCTGATCCCAGAAAGACCTTATTATTTTGCAGATGTCATAAAACTTGTAGAAGTAGCTATACATTGGTAGATAAAAATCAGAAGTCAAAAAATCCCAATAGACTGGAATAGTGGGCTAAAGCCGATACAATGAATTAAATATAAACAGATGTGGTGATCTGTATTTAGGTTTAAAAAAATAACCATAGGATTACAGGACCTAGAAGACTCAGCTTGACAGGAGCTAATATGAAAAAGATCTGACTTTAAGTTAAGTACAAACTCAACGTAGTATAGCAGTGACATGTAATGGATAAGAACTTGAGGTCGCATGATCAAACCAGCATATGCAGGCCAAGGACTGTTTTGGCACAAGTGTATTTTGTGCTAGTACCTGTGGTTCTGTAGTGTGAGGTTCGGTTTACCGCACACGTCTAGGCAGTACTTGACGTACTCTGCATCAGTCATTTTCACCCAGCACGCTGCAGGAGAGGAACTTGGGTGTGCCGTAAAAATACTTAAATCATTAATTGAATTATTTTTGAAAGAAGTTCAAAGCACAGTAAGTATATTCTCTTTTTTTTAGTCTTTTTTTTTTTTAATCAACATAATTTAAGTATGCTGGGGAAGTTTAACGATAGGTTTAAGTGTGCCATGAAATAAAAAAAGTTGAAAAACACTGTTCTAGAGGATCCAGCAGGGGGCAACCAGGAGGAGTTTTTATACAAAACTCTTTCACTTTATATTTTTAAAAATTATAAGAAAAGGGGCCTCCTTAGTTAGCCTAAAGAAAAAAGATGACATGTTATTATTTTCTTTTCCTTTTCTTTTCTTTTTCTTTTTTTCTTTCTCAACCTTCAACTTGTCGATATTTTTTTTAACAATGAGTACAATTACTCTATGAAGTTCCAGAAGGTAAAGTAGGATTTTCCATTGGGATTTATTCTTTACAAGGAATTGTCTTATGAATTACATCATGTGGTTCTCATCATGACTTTTAGTATGAGGAAATTCAGATACTACCATTACCACCATTTTATAGGTGGGAAAACTAAGATCCAGAAAGGTTGAGGCTTTCCCACAGTGGAAAAGTTGAGGCTCAAATCCCAACCTTCTGAGCCCAGACTCAGAAAATACTTTTTCTACAATAGTATGTCATTCTCTCTCCTATTGCAGATTTTATCTATCTCAATGCAAAGACCCAAAATCTTTCTAGTTAATAAGGAGTATATGAGAGTGAAATGGATAAATGAAACAAATCAATAATCTTTCTTTCCTGGAAAAAAGCAAACAGGGGTTGGAAGACTTTGTGTCAGGGCACTTTATAGGTGATTTGTACGTATAGAAGAGGTTGGCTCAAATGATCTCCAAATCCATTAGAATAAATATTTAGTGTGGGGAAAAGAGAGACAGTAAAAAATAAAAAAGGAGAAGCTTGAGAGTTTCAAGCTGGTATTCATGAGTCATTCATGGAGTTCATTTGTTCATTTAGCAAAGATTCATTAACCACCTACTATGTGCTACTGAGCCTTGCAATATTGATACGTATACCAGATCTGAAAATAGAAATCCCGGTATTGAGTACTGGTTCACTCAGTTACTTTCTGTGAGCTTTTCTGAGTCTAAATGTTCCCATATGTCAAGAATTATAAAGATTGGACGAGATCATATTTTTAAAGGACTAGGCACATAGCAAGCATTTAATAAATATTAGTACCTTTCTTCTCTTTAAATAGGAGAAGTGCCATGAGGTTGCTAGGGGACAGTTTGTAAGAATTAAATACAACAGTAGAGGACCTGGATATAAAGAAAGAATTCGTGCAAGCAAAGTGTCTCTTGTTCACATCACTTCACTGGTTTGAGGGTGACCATGAAGCTTTAACTTTGCAAGAAGAGAATCGTATTTTAATTCGTGAGCTTATTTCCAGCATATTCTGGAAATTTGAGTGTGAATTCTCAACCTAAGCTTGCTTTCTTTTCATTTATCTTTGTACAATATTGAGCAAATTGTACTTGTTTCTTATTCTTAGACAAAACCAGAGAAAAGGAGATATTTGTCACTTGGATACTCATGGGGAAAATGACTATCTAAACGTGCTTGAGCTGACTCCTGTAATCCTAGCACTCTGAGGGGCGAGGTAGGCGGATTAGCTGAGCTCACGGGTGCGAGACCAGCCTGAGCGAGACCCCTGTCTCTAAAAATAGCTGGGCGTTGTGGCAGGCACCTGTAGTCCAGGCTACTTGAGAGGCTGAGGCAAGAGAATCACTTGAGCCCAAGTGTTTGAGGTTACTGTGAGCTGTGATGCCACAGCACTCTACCAAGGGAGACAAAGTGAGATTGTGTCTCAAAAATAAATGAATAAATAAATAAAATAAAATAAACATGCTTGACTCAGAAAAAAAAACAACCAACCACCGGCCTAAAAATGAGGAATTTTTCATTTAGTAGATTTAGCAGTTGCACATTTTTGTTTCAAAAGTTGAGCTTCTTGGTTATAACTAGAGTGGTTAGGATGTAAGATTTCAGTTAATTTTTCCAATTTCAAGTCCTGGCCAGAAATAAGAAAACACCAGGAGACAATGGCTCTCCTGGTTATGAAAGATCGTGGATTGGTACGTAAGCCCACCAAGCTACAGCAGCCGGGTTTGTAAACAAAACCTTGCTCAGCCTACTGAGCCATTCTTCCGGAAATCAGACTAAATATAGGTTGGGGTTTTTTTTTCCTGTTTTACTTTAACATATAAATTAAATATTTGCTTAGCTTTTACCTCAAATCATATATATATGTAATTCACATATAAACTGTGAATTCCTAATGAATACAGAGCTGATTTATTCACATTCATGAACTACTATGTACCTAGATAACAAAGAAATGTAAGATTAATCTATATTAATTTAAATCTAAAATAATTTAGTTTTTCTCATGTTGAGAATATAAATTTAGTATACATGAAGCAGTTTATTAACAATATAAAATTTATTTGAGGTTCATATTTTCTGTGTACTTACCCACACACATCCATCCTTGAGAACCATAATCTGTTGGAGACAGAGGTGTCAAATATAGGTAAATTCATAATAACAGTGTGATGTAAGATGGGTTTCATTAGAGCTCAGGACTATGGTACTATCAAAGGTTATTACAAGATCAGATTGTATACAAGATATGTCTGTGTAAACAGGGAGAGAGAGAGGTTTCTAACTCTCAAAAATAATTATCTTATTGAGCCAAGGAATACCCTATCTATGTACCTTATGAAATTATATAATGCAGAACTTAACAAGGAATGAAATACAGAAATTGTCCTTCTGGCATGTTAAAAACCAAATAATTCTCAACTTCCAAATACCTGAGAGTTACCAGGAAGCATGCCAAAATGCAAATTACCAGGTTAGTGTCAAGATACTCTGGTTCCGTAGGTCTGAGAAGAGGCACTGATCTTTTTAGGTTGAGTGACACTGGTGATTCTGATGCTTACGCAGATCTCATTTTGAACAATACCACCAAAAGAATAAAAAATCAGACAAAATGAGATATAGTTTTTTAAAATCACAGACTTTAAAGACTTAAAACTTCTGAAACAAAAACATACATTTATCTCAAACAAAGAACTCTTTGAAAGAAATAACTTTTTAAAAAGCAAAGTAATGAGCCCTGATAACCACATTTCCTCTTTTCATTTTAGCCATATTATAATTTCAACTACAAGAGTACCAATTTAGGATCCACCATAAGAGAAACTTTTGACAAAAAGAACATTATTTGGGTGGTAGAATAAATTATTAGTGAAAAGGAGAAAACGTTTTTCCCTGGCACACTTATAGGTAACGCCACGATTTCAAAAACAACCATTTAAATGAGGTGAGGTGAGTCCGTTCATCAGGCATTTCCTAAGGAGAATCTTGTGTGTGTACAGCACTGTGGGGGACGCTGGATGGGGTGGGAAGCGGGGTGGTGGTGTTTCCCGGGAAGTCTAAGACCTTGAGATGACACAAAGACATGCAATGCACACCAGTGAATATATACCGAAAACAATCAATGCGTGTGTACACAGTAAGCATCGAACAACTTCAGCTGGAATCAATGTGCTCTGGGTGGGTCCCAGAAAAGAGCAACCCACGGGGCCTGAAGGAGTATAGAATTGGATTGTTAGAGAAGAAAAAAGCAGTATTGGCAAACACACAGCAAGCACACAGTAGGCTTTCCAGTCTGCTAAACAAGTGGTTGGATTGAGTTGAGCAGGTTGAATTGTCATGGGGGGGGGGAGTCCCCCAAACCACAGCCTTGTCCCCAAAGCATGTTGCAGCGGTCCATTAAGCCCCAGAGACCTTTGTACAGAGTCTCTGTAGGGACAAGGTCAGGCCTTAGTAAGACGTGTTTTGTCTTTTACTCTAAAAAAGCCTTGGCTGTTGTTTTCAACAGAGATTTGGGAGCTCTCAACACGCACTGTGGTCTCCCTATGGACCTCCTTTCCCCAAATGTTTCTTTCTCCCTTAGCCACTTGTCCCTGGCCTCGCAATCCACCTTTATTCCATAAATCACTTAATTAGATCAAAGAAAAACTTAAAAACTCAATCACATCAACTTCTGCTCTTCAGCTCCAGCCTTACAGCTTCCACTCACATCTAGAAGTCTATCAAGTGGAAAAGAAGAATTCCACTCCATAGGGCAAAACCAGAATCCATCTATGAATATGACTGAGAAATATATCTGGGGTCAATGCCAGGACAAACTTGCCGTGAGAATCATTTCAAACAGAATGAGATGCTTTTGAGGAAGTAGCATCACACTACAAGAAATATTCAAGCAGAGCTGGAACGTGTCAGAGGGTTACGGGGACAACTCTCACACTGTGTGCAGAGAAACCCTGTCAAGTCCCGTTCTTTAGGTTCTTTGAAAGCCAAGAGCAGGTCACAGTATTTTAAGAGAGCACATTAGAATTTAAGGGGATCCTATAGAAGAACAATACCTTGGAGATGATTGAACCCAGTATTCTCACTTTACAGACAAGGAATTGAAGGCTTCAAGACCAGGCCAGCTTCACATTACCCAGAAAACCAGTGGCTCCATCTGAACTGGAATCACCTCTTCGATGCCCTCCGTGATAATCATTCCGTCAGATCACATTGCTGCTCTAAAATGAATCCAAATGATCTAAACACAGAATTCTCAGAAGAATGGCCAGCGGTCAGCTCAGCTGCCAGAGAACTGGAGGGGACTATACCTTCTCCCTGCTTTTCAAAGATGTAGGATTTTATAGTGATTTTTGTCTCAAGCTGGATTAATGTATCATGATAAACAGGAAGCAGTGACTACAAGGAACCACATGGAAGGACAATTTATTCCAAAGTAACCTTTAGTTTTTAACATGGTGAGGAGATTTTTTCCATCGTTCATTTCTTCCTCCTATCCATAAAGAAATATTTAAGTCCCAGTTACGGGTCTCACACTGAGCTATGCACAACAGGAAAGAAATAAACCAACTCTCTGGTTTTGAAGAATTCAGAATAACACAGCACGACACGCCTGATGCCTTAGAAAGTAAGAGCAGATGTTGGGGGGTTGAGGAAAGCCTTCTCAGAAGAGGCAGTTATCTATGCCGGGATTCAGGAATTTTGAAGGATGAGTGAGAGTTAGCCAGGGGGGGGCTTTCAGAATGTAAAGCAACAGCTCATTGGGAAACTGGAGGCTCTGTAGTGCGGGGCAGTGACTGCGTAGTATAAAGATACTAGTGGGTAGATGGATTCCCGGCTGGTCCAATGGCCTCTCCCAGAGTAAAGAGCAACAGACTGATGTGTAAATGGGGGGGAGAGATTTTTAAGTGTGTTTGTCCGGTTTTATTTATGAGGTTAGAAGTAGAGCAAAAAGTATGACTTGAGGGAGAAACAGTTTAACAGTGACCAATTTAGAAAATTCATAGGTATGAAACTTTAGTGAATAAAACATCGCATGAGACAAAGGGAAGCAAGTTAGGGTTACTCATTGAAGACATTGCCGAACGGATACAAGGATCTAGGACAAGATTTCCTCTAACCTTTGAGAATCTACAGTTGTACAGATGACAGTTTTACAAAATGACTGACCTAAGTGACCAGGGAGAACGTAAGACCAGAAAGGGAATTTCTGAATTCAAGTCTAGCGTGTGCCATTTACTATGTATTCAATTGTGGGGAAATCTTGGATCTGTTTTCCCTGTTTCCAAAAAACAGAAGGTTTGGCCAGATTTTCTTTATTAACTTTGCAGTTTTAAAAATAAATATCAAAATACAATTAGTCTTCTAGAATTCAACGCTTATATCTCAAGCCCTCAACAAATATTTCCTGAGTAAATGAATGAATCAATGTTACTTCCGTGTAAGCCGCCTCTGTATCCTGTGACTACACTGGGCAAAAAGGACAGAACAGGGAGGGAACATGGTCAGGTGCACTGGGCCCAAGTGAATATTTTTTTTTTTTGGAGACAGAGTCTCACTCTGTCAGCCTGGGTAGAGTGCTATGGCATTGGCTTAGCTCACAGTAACCTCAAACTCTTGAGCTCAAGCAATCCTCTTGCCTCAGTTTCTCAAGTAGCTGGGACTACAAGCACTTGTCACAACACCTGGATGATTTTTCTATATTTTAATAAAAACAAGGTTTCGTTCTTGCTCAGGCTGGCCTCAAACTCCTGAGCTCTAGCAATCCACCAGCCTTAGCCTCTCAGAGTGATAGGATTACAGGCATGAGCCACTGCTAGCCTGGCTTTTTTTTTTTTTTTTTTGAGACAAAGTCTCATTCTATCACCCTGGTTAGAGCAGCAACCTCAAACTCCTGGGTTCAAGTGATCCTCTTGCCTCAGCCTCCTGAGTAGCTGGGACTACAGGCATGAGCCATCATGGCCAGCTAGTTTTTCCTATTTTTAGTAGGGATGGGATCTTGCTCTTGTTCAGGTTGGTCTCCAACTCCTGAGCTCAAGCAGTCCACTCACCTTGGCCTCCCAGAGTGATAAGACTACAGGTGTGAGCCACCAGGCCCAGTCAAAAATTCCTATTTTAAGGTTCTTCCCTCTTCTTTTGCTGGAAGGATATAAACAGCAAATGAGAAAGTGTGTATTCTTTATGTAGCCTTTATTGACTTTTAATATTACAAAAGTAATGCATACTCAGATTATAGAAAATAGAGTGAAGTAAAAAAAATGGATAATTCCGTCACCAAGATGTTGTCATTGTTCATATTTTAGTATATAGCTTTTCAGTCTTTTCCATGTATATACACATTTCTAAAACACAGTATCATATTGTAAATACTACTTTAGAATCAGTATTTTTTCTGCTTTAGTAATGTTGTATGGGGTTTTCAAGGTGGCACAGTGCTCCATTTCATGACTGTGCTATAATTTATTTAACAAATTTCCTCTGGTTATCCATTTAGCTCGTTTCCCTCCTTTTTTTTTTTTCCTTCTATAAACTATGTCTTGATAAAAACCTTTTGCAATTTATTTATTTTTTTTTAGGATAAATTCATAGGCATAGAATTACTGGTTGGGAGAATATGAACCTTATTAAGGTTTTTAGTATGCTCTCCTAAGCGACTTCCAGAAAAGTATGGCAATTTATGTTCCTTCCAGCAAAATATAAAAATTTGTCTCCCTGTGCTATCAACTTTTAAAATCCATGCTAATTTGGAATGCAAAAAATCATAGTTGTTTTAATATACACTTGTTTAATTACTTTAATAGATCAGCATTCAAAATAGAGTTGTACTAGAATATCTGCTCTGCAGTGAACAAAAAAATACACAAAAGATTAGACATCTTACACAGACAAATCATTTATTATTTGTTTATTCGTTTCACTTACTGAGTGCTTTTCTCTATTGTGGATGGTTCTGGTTAGCACTGGTGAAATCAAAGCAAAGACACACAGGCCCTGCTCACAAGGAGCTCACAGTTTAGTTAAGAGAACAGATATCTAAGTATGCTGTTAATATGTGTAGTACAGTGTTATCAACACGCTAAAAAAAAGTATATACAAAGTTAGGAGTGGCTCAATGATGGGCAGGCAGGAAAGGATGCATCTTTAAACCCAGAATGAGGGGACGAGGGGGAACCCTCAAAGACTACAGGATGCAGAAGTGATGTGGGATATTGCAGAGACAAAGAGGGTACTGCAACTTCTGGACATAAGGGAAAAGTTCCAATAAATCCAGCCTTACATCATAAAGACCAAGCTTACTATTACCAATTCATACATTCTAAGTTCAAGAAGAACCAGATTTTTTCCTTATTCAGCTAGTGGCCTGTCGAATTTTTTCAAATTATTTTGTAACATGAAGACTAGTCAATGTAACCATCTTGTGACCAAATTTAAAACAAATTACCAGTTACGGAAAAAAAAAAATGACTCATTAGTTAAGTGAAGTGGCAAGTAATTAGAGCAAATGAAGCATCCATCCTTTAGGAAGCTTCCCCCACCCCAAATCTTCTGCATGGTTTATCTTGTGGTTTGACTCTTTCAACAAAGCAGCAACCTTAGAAACAATGCCAGCAGGAAAAGCTCATGACTTATTCACTTCTGACATAACTTTAGAGTCTCATGGGACATTCCAACTGATTCAAAAAGTCCTCCTCTGATCATGAGATTCGGTGCCTTCACATACTAATTTTTCTTCTCGTAAGAGTTGACAGGTTTACTGGCAGATACGGGATCTGACATTCCAGTGACTTCATTCTTTTCATTAGTTAGTATCATGTATTCTTTGTCGTTCAACAAATTATTTGGAACTAGGACTGCATTCAAAGCATAGGTTTTACTCAGCATCTTACAAACGCTTCTAAGTAACACAATATCAACCTGCATACCAAGCTTACCTCTGCCTCACAGAAGAGGAAAAGGGAGCATAAGTAATCTTCCCAAGAACACACAGTCACTAAGAAGCAAAACAAGGCCTCTGAGTATCTTTTAACTCGACGCCCAGGGCTCTTACGCCTTCCTTACTGGTCTCCCTGTTCCTAGACTCTTTCCTCTCCAGCTGTCTAATGTATATTCTTAAAACACCGCAGTAACCCTACCCCTGCATTAAGTCTCATCTGTTCTGAAAAACCATCTTGGTTATTTCTGTTCAGAATTCACCTTCTTCTGAACTATAGCTTGTTGCTCCTATTATTCCACTGGCACTAACTCAGAAAATGTGTAATGGAATCTCCATTTTTAGGTGAAATCACTTGGATGGTGGCACTGTGCCAGGATATGTGAGACTATTCTGGTACTAGCAAACTTAAGTTCTACTCAGTTTCGTAAACATTTCTGACAACCTAGTCAGGCACTAAGAGCTGAAGACATGGTTTCTGTCCTCAAGAATCTTAATCCAATGGTAATTGTAGCTATTGTAAACATTTTACATATATGTGTACAATTTGTTCATTCATTCATTCATTCATTCATTCATTCAGTGAGCAAAATCAAATTTCTGGTCATATGCTGGTCCTGGACATAAAAAAAAAAAGATACATAAAAAAGCCCCACAGTCCTTGTCTTTAAAGTTAACTTGCCGTTCAGGAGGGGAAACACACAATTTCCTTCATTCATTCAATAAACACCTTAATACGTGGGAGATACAAGTAGGGAATGCCCATGAATAACATGGTCCCTGCTCACAGAGCTGTTTCTGCTTCGAGGATCATAATCCTATATAACAACATTCGCCCTTATGTCTGATTCCAAATCTCTCCTTAGTCCATACATTATTACCCTTTTAGAGTATCTCTAGATAATGAACCTAAGAAAGGGTTATCACAAACATTATGGTTCCACTATACATATTTCCAGATACTTGAAGTATTTATCATCTTATTCCAGATGAAAACAATGCCAGATACTTCTTGGTGTCTTATAGAGAGAATAGAAATTTCTAAATAGAAATTCAGTCTCCCCCTCTATTACTTGGTTCACATTTGATATGCCAAGGTGCAAATGTTCAAGCACTGGTTTTCAAAATTCACTATTCAGAGAGAGCTGGAGGTTTCTGTGAGGTTTCTCCAGAGTACTACCGGCAGTGGGAAGGGTAGATGAGGAGGACGTGGAGCTTCCCACATCAACCAGAGCATTTCAGTTTTGCTTTAAATATTGTGCTTCTAGGTAAAACTTCTTTTGCAAAGGAGTCCTGCTACTTAATTTTTTTAAACTAGTGATTCAAGAGAATCAATGTCATACAACACTATATTTTGGTATTAACAATTTTCAATGTTTATCTTTAAAAAAAGAGTCCTTCCTATGAAGTCAAATTATAAGACAGCTATAGCAGCAGCTAACTTATTACTTGGTGCGAAGTCATTCTAAAACTGACTACCTCGTTTAGTCATATTTAACATCCCTTTAAGGAACCATTAAAAAACACTGCCCACATAAATAGAGCAAATAATACAAATTAGTTTACATCATTAACATTAGACATTAATTTCCTAAGGGATTTGCATTTGTAAATGTATCTATGTAGATAGAAGAAATAAGAACTGGTGTTCAAAAGACCTGTAGTGTGACTGCAGTCAACAAATCTATAGTGTGACTACAGTTAACATACTGTACAGTTCAAAATAGCTACAATAATCTGAATGTGCTTAGCATAAAGATACTTATTTAAGGTGATGGATATCTCAATTATCTTGATTTGATTATATAAATGTACCAAATTATCACATGTACCCCTTAAATATGTACTTCTAAAGTGCAATAGAAAAGCCTGTTTTAGTTCTTTCCCCATTTGATTCTACTGCATAAAAATACTTATTGAACACAATTCATTCTACAAGATCCAAATGATGTTTTTTCAGACAGTAAAGAACGGCTAATATTTACTACATGTATTGTTTCATCCTGAAAACAATCTTACTGGGTAAGGACTATTACCATCCTGTTACAGACAAGGAAATTAAGGAACCAGCATGTAGTGGTAAGGACACTAAAAGAACCCGGGGTGCACAAGGATTGTCTGTGGAAAATTTTCACTTTATTTCAAGCTTCTCAAACTGGCCAGGTGTGAGGGTGTGGTGGCTCACCCCTGTAATCCAGCACTTTGAGAGGCTCAAGTGGGATGATCACATGAGGCCAGGAGTTTTAAATTAGCCTAAGCAACATAGCAAGGCCTCATCTCTATGCAACAACAAAAAGAAACATCTGCCTCCCAGTAAAATAGCCAGGCGCTGTGGTGTGCACCTGTAGTCTCGGCTACATGGGAGCTGAGGCAGGAGGATCCCTTGAGCCCAGGAATTTGATGTTGCACTGAGCTATGATGACATCACAACACTCTAGGCCTGGGCAACTAAGTGAAGATACTGTCTTAAAATAAAACAATTCTCAGCTAACACAGCCAGATAGAAAGAGCAACCCATTCTCTACTGCCTTTTTCCTCTTCACTTCAGTGACTATAAAAAAGTCAGACCTGTCCCTCCCATTCTATAGCTGCCAGTAAGTATTTCTACTAACTGCTCTTGACTGTGGGATAAAGGCTACTAGAACAAAGGGTGAGAATACAGATGGAAGGATGGAATCATCTCTTTAACCACCTTTAGACATGTTAAAAGGAAAACTTCTCCGCGAGGAGAAAATGTGAAGACATAGTTTTGCAAAGGCCTCGATTCCCTGTCCCTACCCTGTTCTTTTGTCCCATCTCTTTTCATATATTCAAGCACTACGAACTGATACAAATACCAAGCACTGTGATGGATACTTGCAGGTACCAAACATAAATGAGTCAGGATTCCCACCATGGAAGGGAAAAAGACATTTAAACAGAGCCCACGATATTACGCACTGTAAGAGGTTACACTATAAACTAATTTAGGCAGGCATAAGTTATAATATTTTAGTTATGTTTGTAGCCCCATCTGTTAGTACAATGCCCAGCACAGTTGTTAAAAGCTTAATACTTAATTTTGTGAAAAATGTTTTCATGTCCAAGATTTATTACTTGCTTCAATTTTCTTATGTTCCTGTATTTGTGCAGTGGACCCTCTATATTACAATTGAATATATTTGTAGTAAACTACACTTCAGTTCCCTCGGACTTTGTAGCAAAATTAGTATCAACTACTGGTCCTAAATAAGATAGATAACCGTTAACCTTATTTTTATGTTTTCCCAGCACTAGAAAAGACATGGTAAATTTGTCTCTTAAGAAATAGTGCATTTGGGTGGTGCCTGTGGCTCAAACGAGTAGGGCACTGGCCCCATATGCTGGAGGTGGCAGGTTCAAACCCAGCCCTAGCCAAAAACTGGGAAAAAAAAACTCAAAAAAACAGTACATTCATTAATTGAGATTAAATGTAGGTACATACAGGTTGAATATCCCTATTCAAAATGCTTGGGACTGGAAGTGTTTTGGGGGTTGAGACTTTTTCACACTGGAATAATTATTTCCATATTCATAGTGAAATTTTGAGGATGGGATCCAAGTTTAAACCCAAAATTCATGTATGTTTCAGATATACCTATGTACACAGTGTGATGGTAATTGTATTTTTCCCTTGGACATGCTGAGTGAATATGCCTGCATTTTGACTGCGACCTGTTACATGAGTTCAGGTGAGGAATTTTCCATTTGTGGCATCATGTCAGAACTCAAAACGTTTCAAACTTTGGAGCATTTCAGATTTCAGATTTTTGGATTAGGGAAGCTCAACCTGTACTGTTCAGAGAAGTTAATTCGTTTAGAATGTTCCACCATCTAGAAGCAAGTCTGCCCTCTAGTGCTAGAACTTACACATGGAGTCAGAATAGCAACTGTCAGAACACCAGAAAAAGGAACTAGTACTCCAGATGTTTAAAAAATATAAAATTACTTCAAAACAAGAAACTTCATTCTAAGAATTAGCAAAATGACACTCCCTCTTCAATTTGCCATTCTCTGATGTATTTTTCAAATATTATCAATGCTGCTTTTTAAATCTTAGTATGTCTGTATTATAGAAGGCAACAGGGTGGGGATGGGGCATAACATGTTAACATTATATTTCTACCTAAAAATGTCAGGGAAGTTGGCCCAAAATTTCATTAATCCTGCCTTCGGTACTATTCTATAAATATACTTGTTCTCTGTAATTTCATTCATGTCCTAACTTAAAATAGTTGCACACTACTTTATGACCTCCAATACATTTTCATATGACCTTCAAATAAATGTATTTATCTCTATCCCAGACCTCGTCTAAACTTCGGACTCAAATATCCAACATCTAATACACGTCTATGGTAACTAACCTCTCCATCCTTCCCGCTAAAACCTGCTCCCAAGTCCCCATCTTACTCAATGCCCACCAGTTTTAGAGTCCACACTAAAAACCTTAGATCCATTCTTTTTCCCATCCCCCACTTACAATCCACCTGCATGACCTATTGATGCTAACATCAAAACCTATTCAGAATCTGACCACTTACTATTTCCACTGCCCTCAGCCTCAAACTGTACATATTTCTCACTTGTATTATCCTAAGACTATCCCCTTCCCTCACACCTTGACTAGAATCCAAATTGCTTCTTACCTCACTCCATAAAAGTGTAAGTCTTGAGAAAGGGCTACAATGCTCTGTCTGATTACCTACAATCAGGCAGGATCATGACTCCTAACCTTTCTTAGCTCACCTTTTAATGTTAATATGCTGTTCTTGCTCACTACAGTCACACTGACGTCCTTGCTGTTTCTTGAAAATACCAACTGCACCATCTCAGGCCCTTAGGGTGTCACATTCCCCCTGCCTGGAACGCCCTGCTCCCAGATATCCACGTTGCACCCACTCACTTCCTCAGGCCTCTGTTCAATGGCACTCATTAGTGCAGTCTACCTAAAACAGCTACTCTACACTCTCTGAACCCCTTGTTCAACATACTTCACCCAGACAGTCTTGTCAGCTTATAATAAACTATATATATGTTACTTACCAATTAAGATTAAAACTCTGTAAAGTCAGAAATAACCACCTATTCTGTGCCCTGTAATATATTATATTCAGGCCTAGGAAACTTCTTGGCATAGAGATATTTGAGATTTGTTGAATTATTTTATCTAAGAAGAATATGAATAAATTTGATTATAAAAATAAGTGACACAATAAAACAGAAAATCCTGGCTATTTTTTATAGAGGATGATAAGATTTGTTGTGAAAAAAAAATTATTGTAGCCGATCACTTTTTGTTCAAGTATCAAGGTGTACTCATGTAACACCTCCAAAGTGCTACGGACTGGGTCCTATTTGAACTGCATTAACAACACGAGTAGGTACTATTATTATTATTGCTATTTTACAGAAGAAGAAACTGAAGATGACGACAGAGGTCAAGTGACTTGTCCAAAAGTGACCTAACCAAAGAGAAAACTTGGTTTCTCAGATTCTCAGTTTTTATAAACTCTTTCTCAATATTCAAAGTATTTTCATGAATAAAATAAAGAAATCCAAAGAGATGAGATTTCTACATTTGTAGATAAAAGTAACTATGTATAAACTTGCTAGAAGCCATTTCATTTACATGATAGAATAGTATAGGTACTCTACGTAAACTAACTTCACTTAATTCAATACTCAAATAATAATTCTGCTAAGTTTGGGAAGTTATTATAATGTTAAGTCTCAAACAATTTGTTGAAGTATTAGTGTCTCCTCTTTCATGGTTCAAACTTAACTGGTAGCAATAACATGAAAGTAAATTTTCCTTTGACCTTCAAATTGTATGATGAGCTTTTATCCATGAAAAAATAAATTATGGCTAATTCTCAATTCTACACACACACACAGTTCTGGGACAATCTGGCTTTATACACATCCATTTTGAATATTTGTTAGCTTTTTAAAACTGACAACTTTAACTTAAAAGCAAACCCATGAGTATGTGGAAAAATTCATTAATATTTTAAAGCTGAGAAAGCTGAAAAGCAGAGAATAAAACTTCTATAAAATAATTTGGGTGAAAGCTAGGAAATTTTTAATAAAACTGCTTTGCTATCTATGGACTATATAAATCAACATCACTAAACTCCAATGAAACTGGCATTGGAGTTATAAAACAAGATTCATTACTTATGTCAAAATCTAACCTGATTAGAGTGTTACTGGATACATTTTAAAGAATATTTAACACATGATAAATCAGAGCCCACGCAAAAATGAGCCATGTTATAAAAGGTTCTAATGCATTACATAGTATACATAGCAAAATACCTCATCTATCCTAGAAAGAAAATGGTCACACCAGTAACAACCAGGTCAGGGAAAAGAGCAAAGTAAATACTATCTGACCACAGAGGATAACAGGACTGGAATATGGTGGCACAGCAAATGGATGGCCAGTTTTATTAAGACTGGTGTTTGGTAAAAGGCAAATAAATTGTGCTTTAAAATATTAAAAGATTTGCCCCAGTAAAAGGTCACTAGAAAAATCTCTACAATTAAATATTAGTGACAATTCACTCAAAGTTTAGGGCAGATATTCATCTTTCCACAATCCACCACTTTTACCATAAAAAGTTAAGATTGCTTTTCGGGCTTTCTTCGTACTACTCACAGGTAACAAAGAGGTCTGAGTCTTAAGCAATCTGTTTGCCTGGCTGTTACCAAATATTCATACAAGTCATAAAACTATTTTCATTAAAATTATTTAGTTCAGAATATTTAATAATTCAGATTAGCCTTTCCTATTGAGAAAATAAATGAAATCTTGCTGTTACTTCTGTCTTCCTGAAGAGAAAATGATCCCTTCCTTCAAATGCTTCCTTATGATCACTCAAAAAGCAATACTCCCAGAAGAAGGGAGAATCCCTCAGTAGGAATAATCTTTAGGAATAAAACTAGGAGGTTTCTTGTTTGTTTGTTTGATGCTTCTAACAAAGAAAGGCATTTAAATTATTTACTAAAATGCTCCCAATTTATTTCATGCTTTAGACATTTGAGAAGCACGTGAGAGATGGGTTATAAAATCTTAGGCTACTGGAACCTTGAATGTCAGAACAAAGTTTTCTCAGATGATGAATTATTATCACAACAGTTTTAAGTACACATCTTCCAAAAGCAGTAAAACAAAGTCAGCCAGCATTCATATCACCTGCTCCTGAAAGTGAATACATAATATACCTCAATAAATCTTCTCATACTTTCACATTAGCAATCAGGCAGAATGGACAAGTTTTATTGAAGAAATCTTCAAAGTGAAATGTCTCATTAGCACTCTATGCATTTCTGAATCTGAGCTATTCCACATACCTTGTACGTCTTAGCAACTCTAGAGTTACCTCAGAATTCTACTCCAGCTCTCCCCTTTCCGAAAGTGATGGCATTCAATATTGTTAAGATAAATTTTTGGTTTGCTAGATGAAAAGGCATCTGTATTTAAGAGAAATATTCCTCAGGGACAACCTAACATTCCCATAAAGGCCCTCAAATTCCAGTTCAAAAAACACTAATCTAGAGTACTTCAGAGTAGAAAGCAAATCATCAAAACCTATACATATTACATAAAATTACTACTATTGTCAAAAATGTGTTATGTCAAGAATTTTATCAGCAGCATTTAAAAAATAAGAAATTGTTAGATAATAGAAGACAAACATGGTAACAGATTCAGATCGGCACACAATATACCATCTTTGATCACATTATATTTGTTACCTGAATCCCTGGCACTTTCCCACACATACTCTACCCTATCAAAAATTATTGACCCGAGAGAAGTGAGGGGCAACGCTCCATCCTCCCCCTGCTGAGAAGCAACACATGGCTCTATTTTCTTCCAGTAGTATTACATTTGAATACTCATCTATAAGAAACACGTCTACTCCATGTTATAAAGCACCATAGAGTATTTCATCCTGTACAAAGGAAATAATTCTAAAATTTTTTACAACAGGATTCCTGGGAAGGCACTTAAAGCTAACTAGTCAAAAAGGAGCCATAACAATTTGATTTCGTTTTTATACTGAAGCCTCCTTCATATTATCTTCTTTATGTCACTTAACATCTTGGTAAGTTTCCCAATTAATTAAATGCTGTCCAAAATTAAGAAAAGAAAGACGAGAAAGGACACAGCCCACCCCCTGACTAATGAATGAAGCGAGTGAATCTGCCTCCAAAGTAGGCCAATGTTGTAACTTTAAGAAGGTAAGAGAAAGCAGTGGAGCAAGAGAGTAAACCACGTGTAACAGGGTGGGACTGGACTGGTCAACGAAAGGGAAAAAGGAAATTTCATTGTCAGACTCAAAAAAATCTTAGAAGTATCTTTGGAAAAATAAGCCGAGTAAATATAGCTCACTCTTGAACAGCATGGGTTTGCACTGTGTGGGTCCACTTACATGCAGACTTTTCTTCAACCAAACACAGATTGAAAACAAAGTAGTCGTGGATGTAAAACCCATGCATCCAGAGTCGACTTTTCACACAGGCGGCTCCAGGGGCTGCCTGCTGGACGGACTTGAAACGCACAGACTGGGTCTGTGTGGGGGTCCTAATATCAACCCCCTGCATATACCGAGGGATAAATATATCTGCATACATTTTATTTTTTAAAGATCTGTAAGTTTTCAGTTTTTCTTACTTTGCTCAAATATTGAAGGTGACAGATACTACCATTAGTTCAGACTACAAAGTGACAACTAAGATTTCACTTAAATCTCATGTTTTGAAATTAAACAAAAGAGGACAATATTCTTCAGGTCCAGAGATTATGCCTTGGAGAGAAGAGTCCATTAACTTATAAACTCAAAAGTCTAAAAATTTAAATGCTTTCCTTAGAATTTGATATTAAAATACCAATAAATCGTAACTCCACTGGATCCTCAGTTCTAATAATTCAGCAATGCCAATAACAGGTGCATTCCAGGAAAATTATCCTTTTCTGTAAGACACTGAGGAAAAATATTGTTTCCTACTATTGCATGTATCAATGTCTTATAAAACTGTACAAAGTAATCTTACTAAGAAGGTAAGTAAAACATTGGCAATCATTTTCTGTCAGCTTACTAATCAAAAAGCCAGCAATAAGCTTTAAAATGCCATTCTCCATTAAGTAATCAATACTGAAAAATCACTCATTAAACAAATTAATCATCAAAAATCAGCATTTACCTTATATTCCAATAGAAACTTCCTTATTGTGGAAAAATAATCTATTTACTTTTCTTCACTCACACAGTGATACCAGAAAGGTTATGATGTGTCTGGACTGTGACTATGAACAAAGTTTTCATATCACTGTCATACTGGATGGTTTGAAAAGAAATGTATCAACATGTGAACTAACAGACCTGCTGTTAGTCCAAAAGGTGCTTTTTATGTGAACTAGGAAACGCTGCCATTTCCTTAAGATACTTTATTGTCAACAGAAAGAAAACTATGATAATTAGCAATGCTGAGACACTACCAATGTAAATGGTTCCACTGAGCTGTGCATAACCCACAGTTCTCTCATGATTCCTTCTCTATTATTTTATTTTCCTATGTGTATCTTAACTAAATCCACAGCAGAACTAAAGTTCTTTCAAGGCAAAACAAAAGGGAAAAAAGGGGCTCTCAATAAAACTCCCTACATAATGACAGTTGAAAATATCATAAATATGCCACTAGTAACAATATAGTAAAAACACAATTTCCGTATTAGTCCTAATTCTTTCACAAAGCTGTCTGATTTTGAGACTATTCATATATCAACCTTGTTCTTTCAAATATAAACAGAACTTTTTAACTGACATAAATACAGAAAACTTAAAATTCATTTTAAGAATATACATGCAATGTTCATTTATGCTTATTGACAATACTATTTAATGGTTAGAAAACAAATTAACTGGACATAATCTTTCCAATTTTAAACTCTCAAGATAAGATATAGGCATTATGACTTTGGCAGCTTTTACAGAAACCCAGAGCTGAAAGTAGGAGTACTTCCAATATCTAGAAATGTTTATTAGCTGCACCAGAAAATCATTATCCCAGAAGTCAAGGCCAACATTCTTGCTCATTGTGCAGAGATAAATATTATAATAAGCCATACCATCAGCAGACATTACCAAATATGAAGACTGTTTAAAATCTTTAAAATTCCATAAAATCATGGTGAATTAGAACCTCAGAAATTCAAGAATTCAAATTTACAAAAATAAATACCACTCTGACACTCAAGGGACATTTTCACTTTAAGGCCTTTGTCACAAATCTGAATCTTTATTGTTCTGAAATAAATGTTATAAACATAACTAGAAACAAAAACTTCAATATTCAGTCTAAGAAGAGGTATGGCTCAATGCCCATCACATGTAACAAGAAAACCTCCTTAAAAAAAAGGAAAAAAGTACTATGATAAGTCTTTCATATGAATGAAAATGCACCCTTTGGACTTTTCCCCCTCATCTCATTGGCTTGTGTACACATGAGAATCAAAAGGTTTGCATTTTCTTCACAACAGTTCTTGCTATGATGTTTGACGGACTTTTTGCCACTCAACAAATTCATCAAGAAGAACAGGCCCTAGAAATAAAGAAACAATTTTTGTTAGAATTCAGTGAACTCATATTTCCAACTATAAAACAAACTCCCCACTCGCTCAGTGACAAGGGCCTGACTTCAGGTGTCTTCCGTCCAGCCACCCTCTTCCACTCAATGCCTCATTAACCTAATCTTCTTTACCCTTAGAGACATAAAGGACCTTCATACAGCAACTTCCTGCTTAAGGTATGTTTCACAAACTCTCCAATAGTAACCTCTCCCTTTTCTAAGTGTCCACAGCTTTGTGGCATATAATTATTAAACAATCTGAAAAGCGTTTAAGGTAGTAGTCCTATGTTACCTCCCTGAGCAGAATGTAAGCTTGTCGGGACTGGCCCTATTAGAGACTTACTTTATTCCAGTAAGAGGAAGTAGTACAAAGCTGAACACAAAGCAAGTGCCTACCGGACACCTGGCTAATGGGCTAACTGCTATCCTAAAAAAGATACTTTTATTCAGGTAAAAGAGATCCGAACTCATTTACCTACAGAAGCCAGGTAAGCAATTTAAATGAGCTCAGTTTTTATTTTATTAAATGTTAGAAAAATCATTGCCACAAAGAAATATGCCTGTCCTATATTTCTTAAAAAACATAACTTTCTGGTGTTCTGCTTTTCCTGTAGCCAGACATCTTTCTCTATAAGAAATAATACCCTAGAATATGGGTCTGTCTTGTTGAACTTATGACAAACTTGCAACAAAAGCATTTCGGCCAAGAAAAACAGCAGAGGCAAGTACTAAAATAAATGGCAACTGAAAACAGCCTAGGAGGTGTGGGCATTCTGGGGACCGCCAAACTAGACATTAAGTTCGGCACAGTCACTATTGGCTCCCGCCTCTGATCCCTTTGAAGGAGTACAGGTGCAATTTGGTCAGATTTTCTGAATGTTCAAACAAATCTAAAAGGTGCATTTTTATGCAGTTATCTCCCAGTTTTAAATGTTGGTTCAAAACACACAAATATACACATTCGCAGGTCATACAAGCTGTTGGGCTGCCAGTTTACTGCTGTTAGGCATCAGTTCTTTAAATTATTATTAAATTTTACACCATCTTCTAGGGGAGATATAATATATGCAAAAAGAAATAAAATTATCCCTTCCTCAGTATTTTAGTTCTTCACTGTCACATGAATAGATGCATAATTTCAGTTTAAACATATAGAAAGTGTACCTTTCCAATGTAACCCCTCTGAATGTGAAAAAAAGGCATGCAGCCTAAAAACATAATTTATAGTAGTAGAGAATTTGGCTTGTCTAATTAATTTATCACTACTTTAAAATTCTGTTTTATAGCATTCTAGCCTTTCCATTGAGGGAACTGGACAGATACTTTGCCATGTATAATGCTCAGTTTGCCCAAATTCTAAGGGGAAAATAAGGATGCACATTATACATGGGTAGTACTAATTCCCTATCTATATGAATGCTTTTAATTCTTTTATTTATGCTTATGCATTAAAAGTGTAACTCTAGAAAGCAACAATGATATGCATACCCAAAATAATACCCTAGAATAAGGTAATCAGTTTTGTTGAACTTGCGACAAAAGCATTTTGGCCAAAAAGAGCTAGCTGTACACAGCCCTCGTGAAGAAAGAGTGGACGCTGTGGCTGCGGTCCGTCAGGAAAGTAAACTCCACAGGCAGAATCTGGAAAGCCGCCATTGTCTGGGTATCTGACTGGATCCCAAGATTGTGGAACAGTGTCAAGAAGGAAGTAGTTATGAAATCATTTAAAAACGCAGCATCAGCAATGCTATGAATGGAATAGAGGAAGATGAAATTTACTGGGATGAGGAAAGTGACTCTTTAGAGATACCAGTTAATGTGGAAATTGAAGAAGACAATACTTCTGATAGGGATAGTGACAGCGTTCTGGCCTTCTATGATATGTAAACATCATAAATTTTGTTACTGTTATAAAATTTCTTGTACTTTGTATCTGTTTTTGTGTTTTGTAATTATGCATTACGTAAAATTTCTTGTACCATAATACATTAAAAAATAAATGCTAAAATATCTTTACAATACAAAAAACAAGTGCCAAAATAATTTGAGTTGAAAAAAATTAAAACAAGAATTTTTTACCTGATAGTCTGGGCCCAAAATATAGGTACATATTATACATAGGAGTACATTACACACAGCAAAATATGGAATCTTAAAAGACTGAAAAACTGTAAATATTTCACTATCAGTTTATTCAGATCAATTTATAATTTTCAAGGAGAAGTTATTTTGACATTATTTGCCATGTGGTTAACAGATACTATGACAATAACTTTAAAGCTTTTTCTCTTATAGCTGTTTTGTTTTCATATTTTTAAAATCAAGACCGCACTTTATTTCCATAGGAAAATACCAGGAAAAACATGAGTAAAGCAGAATTGTACTTTTTAGATGCAGAAATTATAATTGAAGTTTAGCAGTGTTTGGTTACTGAGGGACTGAATACCCTTCATTTACCAACATACATCTTGTCATACTTCAGAATTAAACTGTCTACCTCTTAGGTCTCCCACATGATTAAAGAAAAGTTACTCTTACAAAGTTTAAAACCCTTATGCTAAAGCTACACAAATACAGACTCTCATCATTTAATACTTTTAGAAACTTTATTTTCATAGGAACACTTTATATTATACTTACAAGCACCATCTTCATCATAGTTACTAAGATCGGCATGGACTGTTCTGCTAAATTCTAATACATTGTACCACTGATCTTTGTTCATAACACGATACTTCGATTGCTGTGAAAAATGATTTAAATATTCGGATTACAGAACCAACATTACTTCTTATGGTTGACTTTAGTATATTTAGTTACAATGTTTTTTGTGATTTGGTTTTTCCCAAAGCATTATTCCTTTTTAATTATCTGCACTTCTCTGAGATTCCTCAAGGGCATTAACATCATAGATTTTTTTCCCTTTATTTGGTTTCATTTTTGAGGAATGGTAAGAGTTATCAAGGGTAGTCAGGATAAAATTCAATGAATTTTTACGTATGTACATACTTGAGTAACCACTGAGATCAAGATACATAACATTTCCTACATCCAGGGAGTTTCCCCTGTGCTGTTTCCTAGAAAATATTTCTTTGCATAAGATTTACTACTACTGAGCCACATTTTGAGGACGGTACCTTTGGAGGAAAGAGTGGAAAAATCAGTGGAAAGAGTACAGACTTGGGTTCAAAACCCACCTCTATCACTTACTTGAATGACTGTGCCAATGTTACCTAAGAACAGAACTCATTTTCTCATTTGCTAATTGGGGATAAAACAATTTAAAATTTTGCTATGAAGATTAAGAAAGATAATTTATGCCAAATGGCCTATACAGAACAAGTGTTTGAAAATCTTTAGTAGTTCTCAGCCCTCCATTAAATTTACTTTTGCCCAAAACTACTAATAAAAGTAAATACTATCCACTCATCAAAAATATTTGGGCCTAAAGACTTAATTGTGCACAAAACTCATTCACACAAGACCTTTTCATAGACCTTTAAAGTTTCACAAACTTTAAATAAAACTGCTCTAGGGAACTTGTGTCAAGCAATCAGATTTATGAGAAATTATTTCCAAAGGAAAAAGAATCTGGATTCAAGAAATGGTAAGAATTATACCAAAAAAAAAAAAAAAACCACTTAAAAAGACATAAACAGATATAAAACCAGATAGAGAAAACAATAGAGAAAAGAATAGCATCTTCTTAGAATCAGGTGCTGTGATAAAAACCTTTATAGGAACACTGCCTCAACTGGCATTTTTTTTAGTAACCAGTATATTTAAGCATACTATTATAGCCTTTCAAGGATCTGTGGCTGTAATAGCCTTATTCTATTTCTTTAGATTGAGCCAAAGTAGAAAAGGAAGTTTTATTACTAAATTGATTCTCTTATGTGCATCAGCCTAAGACCCTGTATAATAACAGAAAAAAGCCAGATTTAGAAGATTTGTGTGCTACTACCTCTTCCCTCGGGACCCAAACCCAAGAAACTAGTTTTGCATGAAGAATGTGCTAAAATGTATTTCTTGGAGTTTTAATTTTGTGTGTGTGTATGTGTCCACAAGAAATGAAAATATCTTTTCTTTAAATTTCAAATTAATATTAGGGAATAAATTTTTAGGTTACATTATTTTCACTTTTAAGATAAACTTCAAGCTGTAGAAGAGCCCCTCAAAATAGGAATGTCTTATGTACAGAACATGTTAATAAACACAAAAATGTCTAGAAATGACAAAAGGATACGTACTCATTTTAACAATTTTTCTCTCTACTCAATTACATTTTTTTAAAAGTATAATATTAAAATTCTTCAACTAAAAGTGTATTTTTCAATCAGATTGAGTTCTAAAATATTTTTAAAATTAAAAAAAATACATACCTCTAGGTACTGATAAAATACTGAAAACAGAGGCCATGTCCTCCCAAGCAGAAGAGCTAACATAGATTTAGCAGTGTCAATATCAAGGCTTCTTTGATCTTTATCCTAGAACATAAGTGAAAAAATTTTCTTAAGTATGATCTCAAGATGAAAAGTTTAAAATAACAGAACATGAAAATTCTACCTACCCTTGCAAAATCAAAGGCATATCTGTAGATATTCTTAAATGATGAAATATCATTCAACTGTGAGCGCAAAAAGTCAAATTTGTTCTGTAACTTTTCTGTGCAGTCACACCTTAAAAAAAAAAAAATCAAACAAATTATATAATAAAAAAATTAAATGAAAGCATCATTAGGGGCTAGAAGAAATGCATTTAAGAAGAAAGTGAGTACATTTATGAAGTTAATTTAGTTTTAACATTATCTGATTTACAAATTTAGAATAACAAAGTTGGTATCGTGCATCTAATAGTGCAATAAAAACAGAAAAAAGGGAGAAAAAGAAGAAAAATCTGGCAATCTATGAAAGTTCATTCCAGTGACTTTTCTTCAAGGAAAAAAATCCAACTCAATCAAAAAATTCCTATAAAATTGCCAATATTTCCTAAAAAGAGAGGTATTAAAATATGACTATCACATATGAAACTTAAAAAAAAAAGGCAGAGTACATGCGATTAATTAGTCAGGCCCATTTCACATTATTTCTTTGGAAAGCTCTTAGGCAACAGCTTGGTAAAAGAGATTAGCCACAAGTGGTTTTTAAAGCTCAGGATATAACACAGAAGAAATTAATACATTATATTAAGTTGTCCAGTCATAAATCCAGATCCCTACTTTTTTTTTTTTTTGAGACAGTCACCTTGTCGCCCTTGGTAGAGTGCCCTGGCATTATAGCTCACAGCAACCTCAAACTTTTGGGCTTAAGCAATTCTCTTGCCTCAGCTTCTCAAGTAGCTGGAACTATAGGTACCTGCCACAACACCTGGCTAATTTTAGAGACTGGGTCTTGCTCTTGCTCAGGCTGGTCTCCAACCTGTGATCTCAGGCAATTCACCTGCCTCGGCCTCCCAGAGTGCTAGGACTACAGGCGTGGGCCACTATCCCTGGCCCAAGATCCCTACATTTTTATTGAACAAAAAAGTCAAGGTCAGTCAGTGGAAGCACCTAACTTCAAGTAAGTTACATATGCAAATGTATGCAAACAAGTTATACTTTTTATTTCTAAAGACAAGACATTAAATATAAGGAGCAGAATAGAAGGAAGGCTCAAAAATCTTGAATGGCTTTCCACCTCTCTGTGGGTTGATAAATTCCACTATTTAACAAGAAGTAAGGTAGACAAGGCCTTTCAGAGTATAGCATAAATCTCCAGTCTCATCTCCTTATCCTTCCCGGGCTCTAGCTACATTCACTTACCAGTCCCAAACGCCACAGCTATGCTAGCGCATGTATTTCCCTCTACCTGAGGTCTTGCTCCCCTCAACATTCTGACAAAATATACTCATCTGGCTCCTAGTACTCTGGTTCCTCTTCTCTTATTCTCTCTTAAAACCTATTCCAGCAAGATTTTTATCCCTACTATTCCTCCAAAACAACTCTTAGCACTCTGGGAGGCTGAGGCAGGTGAACTGCCTGAGCTCACAGGTTCCAGACCAGCCTGAGATCTAACTCATACTTTGCCACCTCTGAGAGATCATCTGACTTTTCTCAATAAAATTAGTATTCTACTCAAAACTGAATGTTGGCACCCACTGTGTTTTACAGATAGCCAGCATTCTCATATTTAACCAACTATACAGCTCTTGGGTTTAGGCAATTCTCTTGCCTCAGCCTCCCAAGTAGCTGGGACTATTTAACTTTTAATATCCTCAATCAATGACATTAAGGCCTATCTATGATGTATAGTACTTATAATTTTATTAAAGTATAAAAGTTTGGAACTAGTTTCTTTTTATTTAGAATTTGGCACACAAATGTCTAATTTCTTTAATGTGCAGCAAAACTATTATAATAAAAGTCAGTGTATGGAAAATGGGCAAGGCACAGAAAATAAACACAAATAATTAGTAAACATAAAAGAATCAACTGCACTAAGAACGTTTTAAATGACTATTAAAACCTGGAGATAGCTGGTAAAACAACAGACTCTCCTATGTTTTTTGTGGGAATGTAAATAAGTATAACCTTTTTTATAATCATTTAGCAAAAGCAACCAAAATTTAGAATTTACATGTCCTTTGTTAAAGTAATTTCAATTCTGAGAATTTAACCTGCACAATATGCACAAAATACAAGAAGGTATTAATGATTTGCTTGTAGTAAGAAATTTCTAAACACTTATAAGAGTTCTATATCTGTCTAAAAAGTTATAGGACTTCTATTGCAACTATTAAAATGAATACAATGCAACTATTAAAAACAATGAGACAGATCTATATGGACTGATAGATACTTACAATATACCTTAAACGAAAGAAAAAACAAGTGGCTGAACAGTATCTAGATCATGGCCTCATGTGTAAAAGGCAAAAAGATAAATGTACAAAGCTTCATATGTGCAACAAAAGCTTCCAGAATGCCATATAAGAAGCTGTTAACTGTTGCTACCCATAGGGAACGTGACTGGGGGTGTAGGAATAAATTTCTAACATTAGTTAAACCTTACATTTCTAAAATAAGTCAAATTTGGTCATGTTAACCGTTTTACACATTGCTAGATTAATTTTTGCGATTTTCCTGAGCCTGGTTTGTAAATTTCACTCTTAGATACTCTCCTTGCTAGTTTGATAAAAAGCTTGTGTATAGGCTCCAGAAAAGGAAATGAGTATTATTACCATTTTCACCCCTGTTTTCTCAAGTAGGTAATACACGTATAGCTTTGGAATTAGCATTTGTCCGAACTCAGATAAGAAATCATCTGGGGCTTAGCGCCTATGGCTCAATCGGCTAAGGCGCCAGCCACATACACCTAAGGTGGCAGGTTCGAATCCCCAGCCCAGGCCCGCCAAACAACAATGATGGCTACAACCAAAAAATGGCCGGGCATTGTGGCAGCCGCCTGTGGTCCCAGCTACTTGGGAGGCGGAGGCAGGAGACTCGCTTGAGCCCAGGAGTTGGAGGTTGCTATGAGCTGTGATGTCATGGCACTCCACCCAGGGGGATAGCTTGAGGCTCCGTCTCAAAAAAAAAAAAAAAAAAAAAGAAAAGAAATCATCTGGACCTTTTTGATTGGGAGAAGGAAAGAAAGATGTTTAACTACTAAATCAACTTTTTTTTTTTTTTTTAAGAGACAGAGTCTCACTTTGTCACCCTCAGTATAGTGTCATGGTGCCACATCTCACAGTAACCTGCAGCTCTTGGGCTTAGGCAACTCTCTTGCCTTAGCCTCCCAAGTAACTGGAACTACAGGCACCTGCCACACCACCCAGCTATTTTTTCATTGTTGCAGTTTGGCTGGGGCCAGGTTCAAACCCTCCACCCTCAGTATATGGGGCCAGCGCCCTACTCACTGAGCCACAGGCACCACCCTAAACCAACATTTTTGAGGACTTCAGGACCACTGAGATTTTCTATTTCTTTTTGAATGTACTGGTCATTTATATATTGCTGATACTCAGATTATTTCACATATTCCTTGAAATATGTTGATTACAATTTTCTAATCTGTATTAATATTATTTACTTTTATTTTTGGGGGTGGGAGATAATCTCACTATGTTGCCCTGGGTAGAGTGCCATGGTGTCACAGCTCACAGCAACCTCAAACTCTTGGGCTTAAGTGATTCTCTTGCCTCAGCATCCCAAGTACCTGGGACTACAGGCATACACCACAACATCCAGCTATAATTTGGTGTAGTTGCCATTGTTGTTTGGCAGGCTTAGGCTGGGTTCAAACCCACTAGCCCCTGTGTATGTGGCTAGAGCCCTGGCTACAGAGCTACAGGCGCCAACCAACATTATTTACTTGTCATTGTTTCTCTTGACCAATCTTTCCAGAATTTAATTCATTTAACATAGCATTTAAGACTACATATTTCCCTTTTTAGTACAACTTTAGCTGCAACCACAAGTTTTGTTAAGTATTATTGCTTTTATTATTCACTTGTAAATGACATCTACATAAGAGCTATTTTGCAATTCTATGCCCACGCCAATGATAAAACACAAATATCGTCTAGCAAGGGGGAAGGGGAGAGTAGGGAGAGTGGAGGATGGCAGACAACTGGCAGGATCTTACTAATGTGTACAATGGGAGGGGGATCAGCATGCCCCCTTGTTAAAAGGACTCTACAACTTGAACTTTATTTACCTTGAAAGTGAGAACAATGTAACATGAAACTGTGTACACTCATATTAATTTGGGGGGAAAAAAGTTATTTTGAATGGAATAGTAGGGATAAAAATCTTGCTGGAATAGGTTTTAAGAGAAAATAAGTATAGGCAAATGCTTCCAAAGAGTTTGGTTCTAAAGGAGAGACTCTAACTTGAATGGGATGATGGAGGTAGATTTTTTAAAAATTTTAACAGGTAAAAGAAATAGCTTCTACTTCCAGGAAGAGAGTACATGTACTTTTTTTTCTCACCACTAGATACAACTAAAATCCCTAGGAATTATATATAAAACAAACAGAAGACGCTGAAAGGTGAGCACCTGAGCAACAATTTAGTGGTCAGTTTCTGGGCTTCTTTTTGCCTCACATATCCCCAACTTGGAGTGAAGAAACCAGCAAATTAGAAATGGCAACTGGGGTTGACCAAAAGCCCCAACACAAAAGCCTGTTCTTTTTCTAGCCAAAGACCAGGAAAGAAGCTTAGTATGACAGAAAATTCTTAGAAAATAAGCACTCGCTCAAGTCAAACACCACTGAAAATACTACGGCCCAACTACCTTCAATGGCAAACGTAAAAGGTCCACCCTTACCAGGATATAATGAAGTCTCTCTCTCAACTCCTCCAGTGTTTACTAGAAATCACCTGAGAATGTGGACTTCTACAACCATCAGGTTGCAATAAGCAGAGAATGCCCCTCTGCCCTCAGGTGGAGTGGAGAAGGCCTGGTGAAGAGTCAGGGTTCTGACCACCATTCCCTGGTAACAAGGTCACCACCCCACTGGTGTCAGTGAAGCATGTGAGCGGTAACAAGGTTCTCCTGTTCCTGTTAGACTAGCAGAGGCCTAGTGGGAACCTGGAACGCTCATCCCTGCCCAGCAATCAGGAGGATCCCTCTCCTTGGATGTTAATGGATACAGAGTAAAAACTTCAATTTCTGCCTGTATCTGGTAGTAATAAGGTGGCAGTCCTGACTACTTCTGCTAGAGTGGCCCTTAAGGAAAGCCAGCTAACACAGAAGGTTAAAGAACGATCCAGAATTTTATAACACAATATCCCAAATGTCTAGGGTTTCAACAAAACAAAACAAAACCAAAAAACCTGCTTGCTATTCCAAGAATCAACATCTCAAATGGAATGCAAAAAGATAAACTAACAGATGCAAACACTAAAATGAAAGCAGTTTAGAATTATATGACAGATTTTAAAACAGCTATCATAAAAATGCTTTAATAAAGGGCGGCGCCTGTGGCTCAAAGGAGTAGAGCGCTGGCCCCTTATACCAGAGGTGGTGGGTTCAGGCCTGGCCCCAGCCAAAAACTGCAAAAAAACCACAATGCTTTAATAAGTAATTAAGAATACAACAAAACAAATGAAAAAACAGAAAGTCTCAGAGAGAAAGAATGTCTAAGGAAAGAAATACAATGTATAAAAAAGAACCAAAGGGAAACTTTTGAACTGTAAAATACAAGGTAGACTTAAGCCCTAACATACCCATAATTAAATGACATGTACTTAAGAGGTCTAAATACACCAATTAGAAGATAGAGTGTATTACCAAACATGACCTGACCATAAGCTGTCTAGAGGAAACTACTTCAAATTAACACTATAAGCAGGCTGAATGTAAAAGAAATGACATGTCATAGAAACATTAATCAAAAGAAAGAGTGGCTGAATTATCATCAAGAACAAGATCAAACACAGAGAGCTAATTGCATAATAGTAAAAAGGTCACTCTACCAAGAAGACACAGTAATCCTAAACAACCCTAAGCAATCCTATATACACTGAACAATGGAGCTGCAAAATACGTGAAGTACAAACTGATAGGACTGAAAGGAGAAAGAAATAGATCCACAATCATAGTTGAGTATTTCAACACTCTCCTCTTAGCAATTGACAAAAAACCTAAACAGACTATCAGCAAACAGGATGTAGTTGACCATAACAGATACTCCACCCAATGACAACTGAATATATAGTCTTCAAAGTGCCCACGGAACATAAACCAAGGCAGACCACACCCAAAGACATAAATTTCAACAGATTAAAAATAATTAAAATCAAAGAGTATGTTCTCTGGCCACAACAGAATCAAACTAGAAATCAGTAACAGAAAGGTAACAGCAAAATCTCCACCCAACACTTGGAAACTAAGCAACAAACTCCTAAATAATTCATGGGTGAGAGTAAGTCTCAATGGGTCCCAAAAAGCACATTGAAATGAATGAAAATGAAAAGAACAACACATCAAAATTTATGAGATACAAATAAAGCAGTGTTGAGAGGGAAATGTATATAGTCCTACATACAAATACTAGAAAAGTGAAAAAGTCTTAAATTAGTAATCTAAGTTCATACCTTTAGAATCCAGAGAAAGGAGAACCAAATAAACTAAGTAGGAGAAAGTAAATAGAGCAGAAATTATTGAAATTGAAAAAAGAAAACAAAAACATCAATGAAACAAACACCTTTGACAGCTGGGCGAGGTGGCTCATGCTTATTATCCTAGCAGGCTGGCAGGCTGAGGCAGGTGGATAGCCTGAGCTCAGGAGTTTGAGATCAGCCTGAGCAAGACCCAGACCCTGTCTCTACTAAAAAATAGAAAAACTAGGTGGGTGTTATGGTGCATGCCTGTAGGCCCAGCTACTCAGGAGGCTGAGGCAAAAAGACCCCTAGAACTCAGAGTTTAAGGTTGCTGTTAGCTACAATGCCATGGCATTCTACCCAAGGACACTCGGTCTCCAAAAAACAAAAAAAATCCCAGCTTTGACCATATCAGTAAAATTAACAAGATTCTAGCAAGACTGATGAAAAAAGAGAAGGCAAAAATTATTAGTATCAGGATGAAAATGGGGATTTCATTACAGACCCACAGAACAAACAGACTACAAGGAAATACACTACAACAACCCTATACATATAAATTTGACAACTCAGATAAAATGTATAATACAGATAATATGCCGCAGATATTTCAGTAGCCCTATTACTAGTAAAAAAAATTGAACTCAAAATTTAAAAACCTCCAAAAAGCTCTGCAGGCTCAATTTTCTTCACTTAAGAATTCTACAAAACCGGCTCGGCGCCTGTGGCTCAATCGGCTAAGGCGCCAGCCACGTACACCTAAGGTGGCGGGTTCGAATCCCCAGCCCGGGCCCGCCAAACAACAATGATGGCTGCAACCAAAAAATGGCCCGGCGTTGTGGTGGGCGCCTGTGGTCCCAGCTACTTGGGAGGCGGAGGCAG
>CAUYQV010019267.1:0-11643 GCA_963574575.1 Galagoides demidoff | reverse complement strand
TGCAAAGAGAAGAACCCTGGCTGGATCAACATGCTAATGTTTTTGCTACACTTGCTTTCAAAATTGGAATTAATTGCCAACATTTAAAAATTGATGTTGGTGTGGATGTGGTGAAGAAAGAATCCTTATATACTTTTGGTTTGACCATAAGTTAGTACAACCTCTGTGGAAAACAGTATGGCAATTCCTCAAAAAAACTAAAAGTAGACCTATCATTTAACTGATAATCCCACTTCTGGGTATCTATCCAGTGAATGCTATTGCAGCACAATTTACCATTGCAGTTCACATAGGAGTCAACCTAAGTGGTCATCAATTGCTGAGTAGATAAAGAACTTGTGGTATGTACATGTATACCATGGAGTACTACACAGCCGTAAAAAGGAATAAGGTAGTGTCATCTGCAGCCACTTGGATGGAACGAGAGAACATTATCCTAGATGAAGTGTCTCAAGAGTGGGGAAACAAACACCATATGTTTTCATTAATAAGTGGGAGCTGAATGATGGCTACCTATGGTCATAAAGTAGTGTAAAAGACATTGGAAATTAAGAAGGGGGTAGATTGGAAGAGGGATGATGGATAAAAACTTACCTATCAGGAATAGTGTACACTGTTCTGGTGATGAGCACACTAAAGCCTGACTCTCCAGTGTTATATAAGCCAAGTAACCAGAACATTTATACCCTGTAATATTTTTAAATAAAAATTATTTTTTAAAAAGAAATTAAATGCAATAGAGATGTGTTCATGAACTGAAAATTTATTATTTAACCAATTTTATTTACTAGCTTCTCTGTGATTTCTTTGTAGGGAGGATAGAAAAATGAATAAAGTAAGTGTACACTCATATTTTATCAGCTCAGAAGTCCAAAATATTTTTGATTGTGGTCAGATTTGATTTGATTTTGTTGTTGCTGTTGTTAAAACTTAAAAACTGGTGACTAAAAGGGTATTCCTTGAAGTGTGGAGATGTTTTATGGTTTGCTTATGCGGTGGTTACATGCTCATATGTATTCACAAACTTTTAAATTTTACATTAAATTCTATTTAAATGGGTGCATTTTATTATACGTAAAATATATCCAAAGTAAGCTGAAGTTGAACAAAAGGCACAAAGTTTAACTATGCCAGATGAATAAGTTCTACAGAGCTATCACCCAGCATGGTGACTATAATTAATAATTCTGCATACTCACCACACTCATAAACAAAAATGGTAACTCTCTGGGGTAATATATAAGTTAATTGCTTGATTCTGATAATTATTTCACCATGTATATGTATATGAAATCATGTCTTACAACATTTATATTCTACATTTAGAGAGATTCACATGTACCCTTATAGAATGAACCATAGGCGTGATCCCACCATTCATCCTCCCTCCACCCATCTTCCCCCCTCCCCTTCCCTCTCACTCCCCTCTCCCTATATTCCTGGGCTAAAATTGGGTTATAGCTTTCCTATAAAAGCTATAAATTAGTTTCATAGTAGAGCTGAGGACACTGGATACTTTTTCTTCCATTCTTGGGATACTTTGCTAAGAAGAATATTTTCCAGCTCTATCCATGTAAACATGAAGGAGATAAAGTCTCCATCTATCTTAATGGCTGCATAGTATTCCATGATGTACATATACCACAATTTATTGATCCATTTGTGGGTCAATGGGGCATCTTCCTGAAGACTATGTTAACCAGTTGGATGAAAGTATTTCAAATTGTATATAGAAACAGTACAGTGTACCCCACGATAGTATTAATGTACACTGCTATGATTTAATTAAAAAAAAAGTGAAGAATGAATAGAAGAATCATTCAAATGGTAGAATCTGGTGATGAGTATTTAGCTCTTAAATTCTTTCAACTTTGCTGTTCCATCTGGAAATTTTTGTAATAAAATATCAAAAGGACAAAAAAAATCATGTCATGTACCATAAATATATATAATATTTTGGTTAATCATACTTCAATGGAAATGAAAAAAATAAGTAAATATGGTGGCTTATCTTTCTCTCCCATTGATATGATAATGATATGTATGATCTCTTGAGAGTAAAGTATTATCATAGAGAATTTATTTATTCCATAAGAGATTAGTTTCTCAGTGCTCTGATGCTCAGATTGTAGACTAATTACTGAGTAAAGATTCAATACGTCTCTTTCTGTTTTGGTTCCTCTCCTTCTCTCTTTTAACATCAAAAACTGAAGGGCTACTTTGATTAAGAAATGCCCTTTCCTGCAGGCCTATCTGATCCTATGATTCTTTGGAATGTTTTTATTCCATCGAAAGTTACAGAAATTGAATAATATTTAAGCCATTAACATCTTATTTCAGTTACCCTCCAGTAATACAACAGAGATATAGAATTCCATTTCAGATTCCCCTGAAATGATTCAAATGATATAATGTGCCTATTGCCTTTAGTGAGGGCTACTGTGATCAGAGAAGGCCCAGGTATGTCTTTGGGGCCAGAGCAAGAATATACAAGGAGATATATTACATTAAATATTTAATTCATAAATCGAGCTGACAGACTGTTAGATGGAATGCATGCCATCCTCCTACCTTGACAAAGATTGCTCCCTAATGATCTGGAAACCAGGTTTGAATTGAGAATTGTCTGACTCCTTGGAGTTCTGCCCCACAGATCAGTGGTGCAAGAGAATCAGCCCCAGGCATCAGCTCAGTGTCCAACCAGCCATGTATTTTAGCCCTGCTCCTTTTAGCATCTTGAGGAGCTTCCCCAGCCTGAGCATGGAAACTGTTTACACATGCTACTCCTCGGGTCCGGAGATGTCCATAATAGTGGCTCAGTTCATCCTAAAGAGGAAAGGCCCAGGGAATGCACTCTTGCCTGTCCTGAAAGAAGACACAGGAAGTAATTTCTAGAGTCCTGGGCAGGTATGAATTCTAGATCAGTATCTTACCAATTCAGGAGTATGGCCTCATGGAATCTCGGTCACCTGAGTAAGAATGCAGCTATGGGAGGGAGCGAGAGATCCCCAAGGCTCGGAGCCTGGCTTGTCCTTAGTTTAATGTCCATACTTTTAATAAGAGAATAGTTAATTTTCTATAATGTCAAGTCCAAAAGGTATGTGTTCCTCCCCACCCCTGGCCTTCCTTGACATCTTGTTATCTTTTCTTTATCCAACCCGTGGTCTAGTTATCTTTTTAGATTCCTAAAGAGAAAATTAAAAAAAAAAATCAACATAATCTTCCTTAGAACAATTACCTCTTTTGGCAACATCTTAGAGGGTAAAAGTTAAAAAATAACACTATTAAGAAAAAAATCAAGACACACTGTTGAATTTTTGCAGTGTATTTTCCCTATGACTTATATAACTATTGCCATTGACTCTTTCCAAGTTGCAGTGCTATATACTTATAAATGCAGCAGTAAACTCCTCAACCTCTACAAATAATGCTGTTCCTTGTATCTTTAATAGCTCATGGTTGTCCTATTATGCAACATGAAAGTTGAAATGAGAATATATATTAAAATGTGACCAAAAGCAAAAAAGATCTTATAGGCTTTGGAAGTGTCGTATTTTAAAATATCTAGTTTTAGATACTGAGGGGAAAAAAACTATTGAACTAAATTGTACTGTGCCAAAGTACTAAGTACAGAATATATGGATTAATGGCAATAGTTGAATATTCTTGTCCAAATACAGAATATTAAGAATTATGATTTGAAGAAATGCTAAATGTGTTTAAATTGAAAGTGTAAAATAATAAGAAAAACATTTTAGTCCATTTGTTGACAAATATATTGCTTTGAACTTGCTTTGAGTCAAACATTGTGGTTTCCCAAATGACTTTATTTTCACAATAATTTGCCTTGTTAAACATTTGATGCAGAATTTAATTATGGGTAAGTATAGTTAACTATATTTTTAAATAATTCACTTCGGTTACTTTTATATACACTTATTTGAAAGTAAAAGTGTGAAAGACATTTTTCTAGATCAATGTCACCACGATGTTCATCTATAAGTCTCTGATTGAATTACATTTTACCTATAAAAGGTAATAGACCTAGCCTTTATAAACTTATGTAGAAAAATCAATTCAGCCCTATTTTCCTATCTCCTACCAGTAAAGACTTTCACAAGCTTTAATGTGCATTTTGAAATGTCTAAGATGGGAATTATAATGCAGTGTTCCTGAACTTTTAAAAACCATAGACCTCACAATTTAAAGTGTCAAATAACATTTTGTAGACCTAGGATGCCTCAAAACACAGTTTGAGAAATGATTTAATAAGATCATTTTCTACAAGTATGTCATTTCTAGAAATATTATTATAATACATTATACTAAAACCTACTCTGACTTTATTTTAATAATAATAAAGTAGCTTAAGTTATTTTTGTTTATAAAGATTATCACAAAAACTCCTTTCCACAGTACTTAATGTTGTTGACCTGTAGTGCTAATAATTTGTACAATAAAACAAACATCTGAGATGATAGAATAATATAAACAATATTGCATTTGTAGAAAATAGAAATTGCTACAGTATAAAATATCAGTTACCTAAAATTTATCTTTGTGGAAGCTTGAAATACCATGCTTTGAGCACGAAAGTATGAATGTTCTACTCAGGAATTTTGTTCAATGTTCCGTCCTTCCCCTATTGCCTATGTGATGAGGGTCCGTTTACTCGATCCTTCTGGTGCTGTTTACTCACAGATAAAATCATGGCAGATGCTATCTTCCTTAAAAAGTTGTGATATTAAATAAATAACATATGTATGTAAAGGACTTGGCATTTAGTGACAGCATTGATTACTCTTCCACCATCCATTTTCTTAGATATTTTCTTGAGAAAGTATTTCTTGGACCTTAACCCCCAACAAAAAGACAAAACTCAGATTCTTGTAGGAAGGAATGGGCCACTTGTTTGGGTTTGTTATAAAAAGTTAAAGTTCTCCCATAACTTGTAAAATTGAGAAGAGTAGAAAGTGCAGAAATATTTTAAAAAACAATGGCAATGAAAAGAAAGGATAACTACATGTTTGCACCGTGATGCAAATGTGATCACGCATGTGCTCCATGTATACACCCACCTGCCCTTACAGGACGCTCAGACGAGAAACGCTGAACACAGGAGAATGGACTCTCTATTCTTGTGGGGTTGATTCAACTTCTACCTGAACTATAACTTAATATGCTGAATATAAGGGCACAAGACATTTTGAATTAATTTTTTGAAATTATTAGTAGAATAAGGGCACTTGAAATGTGGACGTCTATAGCAAGATTTATTCTGTAGAACATTCTGTTTATAGGCAAGGCCTTGAATGAAGCTAAATTTATAACTTGTAATCAGCGATATAAATAAATGAAAATAACGAAATCAGAGGCTTCCCAGAGCACTGGGTTCCAATTCTGCTAAATATATCTTAAAAGTATTTGGAGAAGTAAGGAGAATTAAGAAGACAATATAAAGAAAAATGAAATATAAAAATATGAAGTTATGATTTTTAAAACTATTTGGAAAGAAATGAGGAAAGACCAACGGAGTGCTCAAATTAAAAGTATTCTTTTTTTTTTGAGGAGGGGGTAAGAGTTTCACTCTGTTGCCCAGTGAAAGTGCAGTGGAGTCATCATAGCTCATTGCAACATCAACTCCTGGGCTAGGATAATCCTCTGCCTCAGCCTCCTGAGTATCTGAGACTCCAGATTTATGCTATGTCATTCAGCTAATTTTTCTATTTTCAGTAGAAACAGAATCTACTCCTTGCTCAGGTTGGTCTCAAACGCTCAAGCTCAGGCAATCCTGTCAATCTTGCCTCCCAGAGGCAAGAACCACCAGGCCAGGCCATAAATTAACAGTACTGGAATTCTAAAATAAGTTTTCAAATTAAATTTAGTCTAGGGACATATTCCCAATTTAATTTTACATGACAATGTACAAAACTATCTGAGAGAGTGAAGCTGCATCACAATTTAGTGCATTCTATTTTTTAGTTTGCATTTTGTAGATTTCAGGCCTGTAATCAATTTTTGAGGGTCTGCTATTTGTAAGATGTTACCTCTCTACTCTTAAACCGAAAAATTTTTGACTTTAATTTTTATCTCTGTTCATAGAATTGACATCTTTTGCAAAGTTTTACGATCACAAATTGAATTAACTTTTGGGTAAAGTTAGCTTTTCTTTGTTCTATTCAATAGACTAGTTTCTTTAAATGTGAGTATCAGTTAATATCTGTGCATTTTATTGGATTTTAAATGCATTAGATGAAATCAATTTTTATATGAAACATGGCATATCTTGTTTTGAAGTGAAGAACCCTCACTAAATAGAAAACTCGTGCCTTCAGACGTCCTTTTATTTTGGAAGTTTTGAGAATGTAAATCTGGTTATTTACAACAAACACAATCTTTATTTTAAAGTGTCCTGCTTTAAAGCAAAAATACTGAACTTGGGCATTTATGTTAAGGCAAAAAGTTTCCCCTGCTTGTCTCCTTACATATTGAGGGCATTGTCTATTTGTATTTGAGACATTAAAGAATAATGTGTTTTAGGACAAAGTATTGGTAAAGCTGTTTCTGTTGCCAAGAACGTGAGAGGACGATCCCACCTTGAAACATGGTGAACCTCATTAATCATCCCATCACCACACCGTGTTTTCCCAGTTTCATGCTGGACCAGGGTTTCACGGCACAGAAAGAAACCTGGGCATCAAACCATAGCATATGAACAGGGAGATGGCCCAAATGTTTGAAAGCAGAAGGATGCCTCATTCATTGGGCACTAGTTGGGAAGGTTTGAAGCCCATTATTTGTAATTGCAATTCAGACTAGAATAGAATACTCTGTCCAGATAAGGAGCGATCTAAATGTTTGTGTGGACCTGGACTTGGATGCTTCTGTCACATTCCATCACTGTTTGCATGTAATCTAGTCTGCTATCCCAACATCAAGGAGATTTATACCTTAGTTTTTATTTCTCTATATTGCTTTTCTTTTAAAAACTGGGTTTTCTGCCCTCTCTTTCCCAAAACAGCTTTAGTGAATTTTGCATTGTAGTGCATGGTCAGTAAAAAATACAGGTTCCAGGAGGTGAGATTTGGAAATGACATTGCAGGTGATTTTGTATAAGAGACACTTACTTTCCCGTTTCTCTTTCCTTTTCATCGCCTGCTTATTTGGAGACAGATCTCAGTCTTAGCCAGAATTTTATTATTTTCCAAATCAAATTTGATTGTGCCATTAATTTTTAAACCTAAAAGATGATAAGTATAAAAATCAACACACAGAAAAGACATAAATGGAAGGAGAACTGTAATGCTGACCCATGAATGAGCGATAAATACAGGCTGTGAATGAGACTCGTTGAGACTACACTTTGCCTGAGACAATCAGCGGCCTGACACAAGGGCAAAGCTCCTGGCTGAGGTTGCAGGGGTAGGAGGAAGAAATGGATCAAGATAACAGAAATAAGTGAATGAGCAGCAGCAAATAAACATGTAGGGTACGTGTGATGTTATCAGCTTGGAATGAGGGCTCCAGTACTGTCCCAGGAAGTTGGCTTCAATACTTTTGTATCTAGCTGTTTACAACACTGGAGACAAAACACTGCAATTACTCTAGCGAGAAAAGGACAAAAAGACATTGATCAAAAGTAAAGTTCTTTCAAATAATATTGCTTTTGTTTTACTGTTACAGAGAGTCCCCTACCATGAATTTATCATATATTAGAAATTCTTGTTTTTATATATTTCACTTTTTATAATCTTTTCTTATATAGCTTGTATTTAAATTTTAATCCTTAATATTCCTTCCAGAAGTGTCACCTTTCTTATTATTTTATTGCCCTCATATCATAACATTGTAACACCTACAGTTCTAAGACAAAGGGGACCTTTTTGGAAGATCTTGTGGCCTTTCTCTACCCCCCTAGAATAGGTCCCTGATTCTATTTTATCCTTGTACATTATAAATATCTTATGAGTGTTGGTGTCTGTCTATAATCATAAATAATCTGAACGTTAATATTTATTTTGGAGGACCATGCACAATTTCTAATGTCCAAAATTTGTTTTCCTTCCCTAGCTTACAATAAATGGGTTAAATGAGTACAAGGTTTGGAGGCTTGTGAGCTTAATGGGCTCAAACCATAGAAAAACTTGCTACCTATTCAAAAGCATTCTGCCTTGAGAGTCAGCTAACTAAAGAAGGAGAAAACATGCCTTACTCTTCAATCCAACAACTTTTTGGTTGTGAGTTTTAATTTCTGAAATAGAGTCTTGCTCTTTTTCCCAGCTGGGGTACAGTAATGTCATAGCTCACTCCAACCTACCACTCCTGGGCTCAAGCCTCCTCAGTAGATGGGACTGCAGGTACTCAGCACTGTGCGCAGCACCACGCCCAGTGAATTTTTATATTTATTTATTTTGTAGATGTCGGGTTTTTTCTCAGGCTGGTTGCAAACTCCTGAGCTCAAGCAATCCTCCCACCTCAGCCTCCCTGGGTGCTGGGATTTAGAGGCCAGCCACCAAGCCTGACCTCTTCAGAAACTCTTTGACTGAATGTTTTGGTAATCTACATGGCATTACTCACTCCCATTTCATTTCTTTTCTTTGCATATCACCTTTGACTCTCCTGGGACAGTATGATTAGTCTTACAAAGGGAATACTTAATTCCATCAATTCCTTGGCAGCGATCAGGGCAGTGTAGTGATCTCGCTCATGCTCATCTCATCTCTCTAGTCTGTTTCCACCACTACTTCCAAGCAGTCTGCAGTCATACAGCTTGAAAATTACTTCCAGTTTCTGGAATAAAACAGGATTCTTGGAAGTTTTTTTGTATTTACTTAGATCATTCCCTGACCTTGGAATACTTGTCCCCTCTGATCATACTTAGCTTCCTAACATTCTCCCAGGCTTAATTAAACCATAACATTTAAGAAGAATTCTTTCTTGAATTTTACTTCTCCTAGAATTAAGCACTAAGTTCAGTAATACTTCTTGGTTTCTACTGTGCTCTGCTTACTTCTTTAATAATAATAACCCTTTACCAGTTTTAAAATCAATTACTCCTCCTGACAAATCATTACACAACTGTAATTATCACCAGCCCCATTTTACACATGTGAAAACTGAGGCAAAAATATTAAGTTGCTTGCCTAAGGTCTCATAGCTTGTGATGTAATTAATTTTGATGACAAGAAGGCTAACATCAGAGTCTGTACCAGTGTTGTCCAATAGAAATCTAATATGAGCTACAAATACAATGTAATCTTTAAAATTTTGAAAATCTCACATTAATAGTAGAAATAAACAGGTGAAATTAATTATACTAGTATATTTTGCTTAATACAATATATTCTAAAAATTTCAATATGTAGCAATATTTTAATAATGAGATATCTTATTTTTTTCATACTGAATTTTCAAAATCTAGTGTATATTTTTCTCTTAGGGCTGATCTTAGTTCAGATTAGCATAACATGAGGCTGTTGGCTGCCTTTATTCAACAGCAGACGTCTTTACTCTTAATCATAGTGCTCTTTGTATTGAAATAGTTTTATTTGTCTACCTCCTCCATTCGATTGTGTGAGGAAAGTGTGATTCATATTTTTTCTCCCCAGCACATAGACTATTTACTGTCTGAAATATAATAGAAACAGTAAATGTGTATTGAATTTTGTTGCTGAAATCTTGTGGTCACTTTAACGTACAGAGATTCACGGACACAACTTTTTCACCGTTGTCGAGTTGAAACTTGAAAAGATTAAAATCCTTGGACCAATTTCTAAAAGGCATGTGTTTGCTGAATTCTGAGCAAGTCCCACAAGAAGACGGAGAAGATGTGGAGGGAACCACCACTGTGGCTCCCACAGGCAGTAGAATACGACTCAGCTTCTACTTTAAGAGCGCCTGTCAGTGCTGAGTTTCACTAAAACCATACAATAACACAACAAATGAAAAGAAGGTCTAAAGTGTTCTGAAAAATGTCCTAATTATTGTAAAATATTATGTTGTACTTCAGTTGTTTAGTAGAAAAATGGAATAAGAGTACTTTAGTACTGTGATGTCATGTTTGGTAAAACCATGAGTAGAATTGTGCCTTGCACATACCAGATGTCTAATTAATATTATCTCATTTGATTTATTTGAGCCAAGGTTAGTAACTCAACTCCTACTGCTGTTCATTATTTATCTGAAAACGTATCCAACTTGCTATCAGTTGGGACAAGCTAGGACAGTTCCTTAAAATGAACTCTATTATGGTCAAATCGTTCCATCTGTTTTCCCTAAATGTGAGAAGATTCCCTTGATGCTAGTCAAAGAGTGAGGGCTCCTTGACTCAGAACCAGATGCAAGCTTTATACCAGCATTCCGTTTCAGCCCAATTACATTCTTGGCAGCCTGTGAGACTCATGGGGTAAACTTTTTATAACAATTACCAATATCAGTCAGTTTTTCAGAATGGGCAGGAATAAGCCTCAGTGGCTTCAGGATGAGTTTTCAGTCTTCCAAAGCTACTATCTGGCTGACTGCCATGGAGAGTATGTGGGTGGGTAAAGACTGCTATTTTATGTTATATTCTAGAAGCCAGCTAACTTTATGACTACTTAGATTTTGAAGATTGTATCAACCTATATTGACTATTAAATGTTGTTTTAGGTTACTGGTTTTGAGACAAGGGAAAAAATTGTTTTCCTGGGGTATTCTGTACCCAGAGGTCTAGGGGTGTAAGTGCATTATCTAGCAATTGTTGTAAACAGTTTTCTCATTGACTCCCCTCTAAAACTACTGTGGAAGAAAGAGAGAAAGCATCTTACTATTGGGTTACAGGCTTAATAAAAGCCTAGTACTTTTGGTTCTGTTAATAGTAGAGTCAGATACTTGGAGATAATAATGTCCTGTCATTATTCAGCAATCACTATACCTGGTGACCTCAGGTAAATCATTATGCAAGGACAGTTTCAATTGTAAACACATGTGACTCTGTTATTCACTGTATATCCATATCCACAAGAGGAAAATACTTCTTAAATTGTGAGAAGACACTTAGATTTTTTTCAAGATTTAAGTGAAGACTTTTCTCAAAGTTCCAAATCATAGCATCAGACATTTATAAAAACAAAAGCAAAGAAAAAGTTCATATGAGGTTAGAAGTTGAGGACACAACTCTAAGGAAAGAAATAGCTGAGAATGTTAACAAATGGAAAAACATACCATCCTCATGGCTGGGAAGAATCAACATTGTTAAAATGTCCATACTACCCAAAGTGATATATAATTTTAATGCAATCCCCATTAAAGTTCCACTGTCATATTTCAAAGATCTTGAAAAAAGAATACTTCATTTTATATGGAATCAGAAAAAACCTCGAATAGCCAGGACATTACTCAGGAATAAAAAGAAAGCAGGAGGAATCATGCTACCAGACCTCAGACTATACTACAAAGCCATAATGATCAAAACCGCATGGTACTGGCACAAAAATAGAGAGGTAGATGTGTGGAACGGAACAGAGAGCCAACAGATGAATCCAACTACTTACCAGTACCTGATCTTTGACAAGCCGATTAAAAACATTGAGTGGGGAAAAGATTCCCTATTTAACAAATGGTGCTGGGCAAACTGGCTGGCAACCTGTAGAAGACTGAAACTGG
>CAUYQV010019266.1:0-20316 GCA_963574575.1 Galagoides demidoff | reverse complement strand
TAAAGTCAACCTTAATTCCTTAACACAGTCTGGACATCTCTAGAAATGCTATTCCAGCCAAAGCCTTGGTAAAATAATTAGTGCCTTCATCATGTGCTATAGAACAAAAATTCTTATTGAACTTATGCAAATAACTGTATTGTCAGAAACTAATAATACTTACTAATGACTTTCAAATTTCAGAGGAATCAAGGAGAGAGAAAAATACATGTTTCAAACTCTGCTCATAAGTACATACATTGCTTGAGAAGTTACAAATAGCTTAAAAGACAGAATTATTTTCTTGACTTCTGGAAAACAGAACACAGAAAGAATCAATAGTATTTCAAACAAAAATCCATAACAAATTAGCCTAGTTTCACATAACTGATTATTGTTCTGCTTGAAATTAGGTTAGCAATACTCATAGACATGTTAACTTTTCAATAAAAGTTCTAAAAATCTGCTTTTAACCCAAAGGTCCTCAATTTCCAAAGACATCCAGAATTTGAATTCCAGAGAATTCATCAGCCTCTCTTAATATTTCTTCTTTTTTGGATGAATTAAAATTACTACTGACAATATATGTTAGAACAGACCAATATTTTACAATGTTGGAACACACATATATATAACCATAACCTACATAAAATTAATTACCATTTCATATTTGACAATGTTTCCTATACATTTTTAATAAATTAAATGAGTTCAATTTGTTTTTTTATGCCTTTCAGTGGTCTTAATATTTCAAAAAGACCAAATTTAGAGTTGTGCTTTTTGTTTTCTGGACCGAATTCAAACCTGCCAACCTCGGTGCATGCGGCCAGTATTGCAACCACTGTACTATGGGCACCAGGTCCAAATTTAGACTTTTGATTTTGGAAGGTTTGTCAAATATCAAAAGGCCTAAAACTTTGGTTCAAATAAGATTACACGTCAAAAGATTTTAAAGGAAATACATAGTCAACTGGATCACATGAAAATTCTTTCACAAATTCTTTTTCTTTATTTAATCTGCACAATCTATAAACATTTGAAACCTTCTTTAACTTTTGTCCTGCCTTTCACTTTACAATCATTCTGTTTCAGGACAAAATTTATGACAGAAGATTCTTTCTTTACATCATGCCATTTTCCTTTCTGTCTAATTTTCTTACTCTCAAACTCTCCACAAAACATAATCTCAGTTTACTATGAAGTCACCCATTCACTCGGCCAAACTGATAATTAGAAGGTTTAAAAAAACAGGAATTTTATCCTTTGATAAAGACTCAGTTTTTCTAACAATTTAAACAACCAAATGATTACATTTTACAAATGAGAGACATTTTATGAACATTGACACAGGATTTTCCCACTCAGAGCTGGACGGGGAACCCCCATTTTTCAGGCTCAGATAGGCTCAGATATCAGACTTCCATCTCTGGGTACAAACTCTCTGAGCTCCAGCCAGGTCATGAATAAAACAGCCTATTATGGCAGCTGTCTGCCTAAGGTGTCTCAATCAAGGGCTTAATGGCTGTGCAGGCAGGTGTGAGGGAGGCAGCAGGGAGTGGCCCTGCAGTTTAACAGAACTCATGCAGTAAATGACAAAATGAAACTGGTCTGGCCCTTTCAGTCACAAGTGTCCAGGCAAGAGTTAATGTTGGTTTGGATTACAGTAGTAAAATTAGAAACATACATACATTAGAACTTGCAATATTGAAAACATTCCTGCTTAGAACTGGAACCAGACAAGGTTGCCCACTATTGCCATTTCTGCTCAACATAGTGCTAGAAGTCTCCACCAAACCAATCAGGAAAGAGAAGAAAGTTGAGGGTGTACAAATGGGGAAAGAAGAGGCCAAATTATTGCTCTATGATGATGACATGATCTTATATCTAGAAAACCCCAAAGATTCAACCAAGAGACTCCTGGAATTCATAAATTCAGTTAAATTCTCAGGCTACAAAATAAATGTACACAAATCAATAGCTTTCATATATGCCAATAAGAGTCAAGCTGAGAATCAAATAAAAGACATAATTCTTTTCTCAGTAGCAAAAAATAAAATACTTAGGAGCATACTTTACAAAGGAGGTGAAAAAACTCTGTAGGGAGAATTATAAAATACTAAAGAAAATGCAGAAGATATAAACAGATCCTCATGGATCATCAGAATCAACATTGTTAAAATGGCTATAATACCCAAAGTGATTTACAGAGTCAAGGCAATTCCCATTAAAATACCAACACTTTTTTTTTGCAAATCTAGAAAAAACAGTTCTATGCTTCATATGGAACCAGAAAAACTTCTAAATAGCCAAATCAACCTTACATAATAAGAACAAAGCAGGAGGCATCACTTTACCAGTCTTCAAGCTATACGACAAGGCTATAATAACCAAAACAGAATGGTACTGGCACAAGAACAGTGACATAGACCTATGGATCAGAACAAAGAATTCAGAAATGAAATCATCCTCATATTCCCATCTTATTTTTAACAAAAACATACACTGGGAAAAAGAATCCCTATTCAATAAATGATGCCAAAGACAAGCAGCACCCAAACCTCTCACCATTCACAAAAATTCACGGTAGATAAAAGACCTAAATCTAAGGCAGGAAACTAAGACTCCTAGAAGAAAATGTTGGAGAAACTCTTATAGATACTGGCCTAGGTAAAGAATTTATGAAGACGACCTCAAAAGCAATCTCAGCAACATGAAAGCAAATAAAGGTGGCCTAATCAAATTAAAAAGCTTCTTCATAGCCAAGGACACAATCAAAAGAGCAAATAGACTACCCCTAACTATGAGAAAATATTCTCATGCTATACATCTGATATAGGACTGATAAACAGAATCTACAAAGAACTGAAACAAATCAGCAAGAAACAACCGAACAACTCCATTACAAAGTAGGGAAAAGGTATGAAAAGAAACTTTTCAAATGAAGATATATTAATGGCCAACAAATTTATAAAAGAATTCCCAACATCTCCAATAATTAGGGAAATGCAAATCAAAACCATCATGAAATATTCTTAACTCCAATGAGAATGGCACACATTAAAAAGTCCAAAAACAATGGATACTGGTGTGGATGCAGAGAAAGGAACTCTTATACACTGTTGGCAGGACTGAAAAATAGTGTAACCTCTATGGAAAATTATATGAAGCTACCTCAAAGAACTTAAAGTAGACCTACCATTTGATCCAGCAACCCCAAAGGAAAAAATGTCATTTTATAAAAAGGATATCTGCACTTGCATGTTTATAGTGGAACAATTCACAATTGCAAACACATGGAAATAAACCAAATGCCCACCAATGTACATGAATGGATAAATAAAATGTGGTATATACACACCATGGAGTATTACTCAGCCATTAAATAAACTAAGATCTAGTGTCTTTTTGGACAATCTGGAGGGAACAGGAAACCATTCTTCTAAATGAAACATTACAAAAGTGAAAAAACAAATACACGTACTCAATACTAAATTAATCAACACATAAGTGCACATATGGAAGTAAATCTCAATGAAAGTCAAGCTGGGAGGAGGAGATGGGTAGATTCACACCTATTGGATACAGTGCACACTGTCTGGGTGAAGGGCATACTTATATGTGTAGCTTTGACTCAAACTGTACAAAAACAATGTACAACTGTTTGAAATTAAAAAAAAAAAACTGTGGTAGAACAAGTGTAGGGTGTATAGCAAAGAGAAAGAGCCAGTTCTTAATTCCACATCCATAATGGTACAACTACTCTCAAAGTTGTAGTGAGGATACATACAGCTTATTTATAAAAGAATCTAGCACATCACACTCTCAGGCTTCAGGAATGGTTAGCTTCCATCCTCTCCTCTTTGCCTCCATCTTCACCATTGCCTCTGTCCTAGTACAGAAGTCAGTAGTAACATGATAAATTATCTTCATATTATACCCTTCCTCTCATCAATGACGTGAACCATTGATGAATCAATGATGAGGAACCAATGATGTTCCTCTCATCATTGTGAGGAACTGGAGAAGAGCCTAAGTCACAAATCACAGAACTTTGCTCACTTGGATTTTACTCGGGACTGGATTACAAATTTGATCTGTACTCACCTGTCCTCTAACAATGAGTTCTGCCTGTAGCTAAGAATACATGATGCGCTATTCACAGGGAAGTAACTAAACAGGGAAGAAAAATCAACACAGGTAAGAAAATGATCACAGTGCTGCTGAGGCAACTCCCTCACTTTTAGTGGTTATTCTTGACAACCAGAAATTTGTAGAAAGATATTTGGACACTGTGGTTTTCAGTAAGTTTGTGATCACTTGATGTGGGAAGTGGTCAAGATATGTGGTGGGAATCAGATATCCCATCTCATAACTGCAAATATTTCTTTGGGAGAAGAAATCTTTCCTGTAAATACTATTCATTTGGTATTCTTGCCTAATTGACTACTTTAGCAAGAAGGTAGAAAATTGTATCATTGTTTTAGCCTTGAAATGTCTAGTGGTTTAGAGAAGGCTTAAGGCAACAAGATCATAATTGTGCACCCTTGACTTCATAATCTAACTGGATGGTAGTGGCCATGGGAAGTATTTCTTGCACAAGTATTTCTGGGTTAAGTGTCTCCTTGGTAAATTCACATTATTTGTGGAAGGGTTTTTTCAGGTTGGTGCTCAACAAGTTAATGCCTGAGAAGACAGAAGAACACTTCTTGGGTGTACTAAGTCTAGGCAGCATGGGCAGAGTCAAAACAGTAATGTTCAGTATTTAAACTTATAGGATGGGAGAGAGGGCTCCCCAGTCTCCTTCAGCACCGTCTCTTTGAGGGGCACAAAGCAGCTCTCATCCCTATGTCATCATGAAGTCACCCAAACTTTCAAATGCCTAGATGCCAACTCAAGAGAGAGAAGGAAAACAATCAATCTTTGAAGGAAAAAAAAAAAAAAAAAACCAGGACTGGCTGGGAATTCAGCTAAATGTTTATCAAAAGAAGCTGAGAAAACCAAAATAGATAATTAGGATTGTCCCTTTTGCCAACAGTACAAAGGGAATTTATGGACATTAATGGTCAAGAAGAAAAGCAAAATTTCTTTTGCATCACTGCATTACAGAATGATTCACCCCACCCAAAGATATCCATAAACATTTTCTAGAGCCCTAGAACATGTGAATATTATGAGGTTACATGGAAAGAGGAATTATGGTTGGAGACAGAATTAAAGTTGCTAATCATCTGGCTGTAGAAAGATTACCTAGATTATCTGGGTGGGCTCAACATAATAACAAGGGTCCTTAAAAGTCAAAGAGCCAGTGGAATGAGGGAAAGAAAACTTATGTTGTTTGATTTGCCCAAGGACATAAACCCAATAGGTAGCACAGCCAGGGATTTTTGTATCAACCCAGGATCTCTCTACTGTGACTCTGCTCCAGCTCTGGCATTTTCTTCTGTTCTTTCTCCTTCTGGCTTATTGTAAACTTCTGTACCCAAAGCTATGTACAGTTTCCTACCAGATGCCCCTGTATTGTTTTACAAAATAAGGTGTATATTCTTATTCCAAATACACATCAAATGAAGAGTAGTTATACAGACTGAATGCAGTCAAGGGAAAGGTGAAGATCGTGTCTGTGGAAGTCACTGCCCGTACCTGGAGACTTAGTGCAGGGCATACAGCATGTTGCTTTCCATCTGAGGTTTTGGATCCTCTCTGCTAAAAACGAGCACCCAAAATATTCTTCTGCTAAGGGATCCAAGCTGATTATGAATACAATGCCTGGCAGCATCTGTGGCGTGCATATTGTTGAACTGAAAAGGCTCTAACGTGTTGGAGCAGAGGCCAAGCAACCAGTATCCATGGCAACTCCCTGTTTAGTTTCAACCGACAGTCCTGGAGAGTATTCAATCAGATTCTTATACGTCTAAATGGCACCCAATAAATACTTCCCATAGCCAACATGTTTGTCTTCTCCTGGAAACAAAGAGAAAAGAGACCTGGGTGGAGGAGGAGGAGAGGGGAAGAATTCACAAGAAAAGGACTAACTTCAGGAAAGCTAAAATTAATATTTCATTTGTACAATGATAAAGAGTTGGAGAAATTGTAATAAGTGTGAATATGAGATTTGTGCAGGGTGGGAGGAGGAAGAGAATCAAAATTTCTGGTCCTAATTTTATTATTAAAAAATGATTTCTTAAAAGTTATGAGATCTGGTTGTATTTATGCTCTAAGAGCACATTGTTGTTTATTGAGTGTCCATTCAGGTATTCAGCTAGACACTTTACAAACACCATTTCTAATCTGTGCCCAAAAATAAAAACTCAAGAGAAAGCTATTCTTATCTCCATTTCACACTTAAGAAAACGGCAGTTAAGAAAATTTAAACAACTTACCCCCATTACGGATTTAGGCTGTGAAAGATTTGGACTTAAGTCTTGCTGATTTAAAAGCCCCTCCCTTATCTGATGCTTCACAGTCTGAAAAGACCAAGTAATACTGATTTCTTTTTTTTAAATCCCATCCTTGTTGAATGAATGCTTTAATAAAAAGATACTACTCTGGCAAATAACAAATTTTAAATTTAACTCTAAATTTTTTTATCTATCCCTCCCTGTGATAGTCCTGTTAAAAATTAAACAGTTCTGTGTTTAGCTTGAAAATAATTCAGTGTGTGACTATCCTTCATTTGCATATGATTTACATGTATTCATTCTAGGTCAACAAAGGGCAGACACTGAGGTGAGGTCTGGCTGGCGAGGGAGAAAGAAGTCAGGAACATGAGAATGTGAGTACTCAAGGCTTCTAGATAGAGACCTCAGCAGAAAATGGGGCAAGAGAAGCTAGGTGTTCCCATGTGAAGCATCAAAAACCAAACTTCCCCTAACTGCCTGAACTGAATTACTGATTTGCCTTTGTGTCACACTATCTGAAATGCTTGCAACTTTCATGATGATAGCAGCCCCAACTCCAGCATAGTGGATCTTGCACTAAGATTAAATGAAACACATCTCTGTGATGCAATAGTAATTACTTAAGTAGGTGGTAGCAGAAAGCAGATAGCTTTATTGGGATATAATTAGCATACAATAAACTCTATGTGTGTAAATTGGATAATTCAGTAACTTTTGACGTCTATGTGCATCTGCGAAAACGATCACCACATTCAAGATAAAGAACACGTATATCTTCCCCAAAAGGTAGTCTTCCTCATACCTCTTTGAAATCTCTCCCTCCAATCCTTCCCTACCCACCCACCTCCATCCCCTGGCAACCATTGATTTGCTTTCCAACACCATAAATTTGCTTCACATTTTCTAGAATTGAAGGTATATACTGATAAATTCTTCTAACAGTTGCCACCTTAGGAACCAAATAAAAAGTCACCATGGTTACCTCCTCCTCTGAACAGAAGTCATTCCAGGCCCTGTGATTTGAACCTATTCTTTTATCAGCTCCTCTCTGCCTTGGCCACGTGTGACTTCACTTTTTGGTGACTTCGTTTCAGGCAAGTTACTTGGATCTAGTCTTCACCAAGATGCCACTTCTCGTTCTGCTTCTTCAACCTGGTGTTGACAAAGATGTCTGTTTCCATGTCTGCCAAAGATGAGGTGCCAGCCATGGCCCCCAGCAACCATGTGTCCAGAAAGCAAGATGGGCCATAACAGATGGGGCCCAACCCAGATATTCCTGGACTGATGACTCTATTGTATGGCTCTGATAGCCCAGCCACAGGATCTGGGAAGCACCGGAACCGATTCTCATCACAGGCAGTTCACATGCAGTTTTCTGTACATGCTTGGTCCCTCTCAGCCGGGGGCTGGAGCACCTTCTCACACGGAGACATGTTGCTACCATATACTTCAATGGCTCAGATTGGCAGTTGGTTTGCATTTTACTTCTGGTTTTTTGTTTGTATTCAACAGCTGATTATATTTTTAAAAGATTTTAAAATAATTTTTAAAAATTACATTTATCTATACATCTGCCATTTCTGGCATTCTTCATTTCTTTCTGTAGACCCAAACTTCATTTTTTTTTTTTTTTTTTTTTGTTTTCCTCCTATGTCCAGAATTCCTTTAACATTTCTTCTAACACAGGTCTGCTGGTGATAAATTCTCTCAGGTTTTGATAGTCAGAAAAGGTCATTATTTTGCCTTCTCTTTTCAAAGATGCTGTCTCTAGGTACAGAATTCTAGTTGAAGTTTTTTCAAGAAGTCCCTGCCATCCTTAGCCTTGTCTCTCCACATACAATATATCTTCTTCCTTTGTCTGCCTTTAAGATTCTTCTCTATCTTAATGATTTTCTATAGTTTGATCTGGATGTGTTTTGGTGTGATTTCTGAAATGTTTCTTCTGCTTGAGATTTTTTTTTTTTTTTTTGAGCTTCTTGGATCTGTGAAATAGCCTTAAGAAAATTTGGAAACTGTTCAGTTATTTCTGGAAACAGATTTTTCTGGCCTCCCTTCCTTCTAGGTTCTCCAGAAGGAGCCAGATTTGCTAACACTGTGACCCTGTAAGACCCACAAAATCCAGTTATGTGTGTGCTAATTAACAACATTGCCCAGCAGCTCACAGGAGGCTTCCAACCCCCACTAACTTTTCTCATTGTGCTTCAATTTAAATAGTTTCAGTTGCTGTGTCTTCAAATTCACTCATATTTTCTTCTGGAAAGAACTAATCTAATCAGCTAGTTGACCCATCAAGTGAATATTTCATTTTAGATATTGTATTTTCCATCTCTAAAAGTTCCATTCGTATCTCTCTTTTCTTCTTCACCATATTTAAGCTGTTTAAAATTTTATATTCTTGAGTATATTTAGAAGAATTACAGTAGCATAAGGACATCATTGCTCCCATGTTGGGGGATGTTTCTATCGATTTACCAACTTTCCTGATCATGAGTCATATTTCTACTTCTTTACAGGTCTACTCATTTTTATTGTCCTTATTATAATTTGTTATCCTAGGGTGCTAGACATTATGATTTTACATTGTTAGGTGCTGGATTTTTCTATTTCTTTACAGACTTCTTTTTTTGTTTTTTGCCACTTTATTAGTTTTCTATTGGTGGTACAATAAATTATCACAAACTGCGTGGCTAAATCAACATAATTTTATTCTTGTACAGTTATGGCGGTCAAGGTATAAAATGAGTCTTGCGCGGTCATAGTGTCAGAAAGTCTGGCTCCTTCTGGAGAACCCAGGGGAGAGTCCGTTCCTTGCTTCTGGTCTGGTGGCTGCCAGAGTTCCTTGGCTTCTGGCCATATCACTCCAATTTCTGCTTCAGTGTATTGGCTCTACTCTCTGTTAGTAAAATGTCGTTTCTAGGTATCAGCCAGATAATCCAGGATCATCTTCCCATTGTAAGACCCTTAAAATCTTCCAAGTCCCTCTGTGAATATAGGTAACATGCAACATTTCCAAGCATCAGGACACAGATGCTCTTTGGAGCCAGTGCTCAGCATACCATGGTACCCACTTAAGTAACTTGAAGAATGAATTTAATTGTATGATGCTTGCCTTTAAGTTTTGTTATGAAAGGTCCAGAGCAACGTCTATCCTGTGGCTAATTTAACTCAACTATTAATGTATGACCTTTCTGAGGACTCTCCTAAATTCCCTAGAACAAGATCTGACATATGGCAATACAAATAATAGGCTTATTAATTTACAGCACTTTTTCCCTAGTCTCAGGCATTTTTCTTGCATATGTGTGAATATTAGTACTCAGTTAAAGACCAGAGGAAGCCCTCTCCAGACGTCAGAACTTCTCTCTCTCTCCCAATCCTGTTCCAGCTCCCTCCTCTCCAGTGCTCAAATCCTCAAATTTCATCTGTGTCAACATCTGTGAAGTCCAACCTCTGTCTCAACTTACTAAGGCCTCTGATGCCATTTCTATTTCTCTTGCAAGGAGTGAACTGGGACAACTGTAGTACTTACCATGTCTATTTACCTTCTCTAACTACGTAAGCATCACAGTCCCTTCCTGTACCACCTGTTGTCTAATGCCTAGAAATTATTACTTCCTATACTTGTCATCACTATAGTTGTTTTTGGCAGAAGAGAAATTCCTGGAGCAGTTTTTCCTTCATGAGGAGAAATGAAAGACTCTAGGAGTTAGGTTTTAAACAGTCAATAAGAGAGAGAGAAAAGCTTGCCAAGTGACATAAGAGAGTCGACACCAGCACCTTCCAACCTTATGACTGGCAGAGACACTGTAGCCAAAACCCACAGGCACAAGAGTGTCAAGTAATCTATAACTTAGGTGGTTAGGAAAATGGGTTTAGCCCAGTATTATTTCAATCAATTTAATACCATGAAATTTAAAACATGCCCTTTTGCCCATAGTATGAAAATAAAGTACTACCAGAACTGATAATGTTATTTTCTTTTGCACTAACTTGGGAAGCAGATTTGAGAAGACAATCTAGAGGGATGTTTTAGATTTTAGCAAGTATAATCTGCATGTGCAAAGAACACACATTGTAAGTGTCCAACTTAGCACATTTTCAAACAACTGAACCCACACCTATCACCTGCACCTACAGGAAGAAACAGTACATTATCTGAACGCCAGAAGCCCCCACACATGACCCCTTCCCACTTCCCTGTCTTCAACCACCATGTTAGCCATAATCCTGACTTCCAACAATGTAGATTATTTTGGCCTATTTTTACATTTTATCAGCAACGTCAAAATTACACATTCTCTCTTATGTCCATGAGATCCATTTACATCGTTGTATGTAGTTGCAGATCTACTGTCCGCCTTGCTGAGTAATTTTCCGCTGTGAGAACGCAACCCAAATTTATTCATCCTTTCCATTATTGGTGGGCATTCAGGTGTTCTCCAACTGAGGCCCATTACAGACAGTGCTGCTATGAATATTCTTGTCTGTGTCTTTACGTGAGCTTATCTACGCATTTCTCTTGGGCATTTTCCCAAGAGTGGAATTGCTTGTCCTGAACTATAAACATATCCAGCTGTAGAAGATATTGCCACTCAGCTTTTCCCAGGTACTTGTAATGTAGGTTGCTTTCCAAAACCAGCAGTCTGTTTCAAACAACAGAAAGGCAATTCGAGGCTCTTATCCCCCTGGGATGAAACACATCAGTGTCAACAAAATCAAATTTCTGTTTCTACAGCTCCTATCCAGGTATTGTTTCCTCTAAGTCATTTTAAAACCTATGATGAAACGTGTAATTACTCAATAAGTCAAGTCAGTTAAGATAAAACAAAAACTTTAAAAACCTAAAACACAAGAATTGAGGGTTGTTCATTCTTTGTTTTATAGTAGTAGAATCTTTTTAACCCAAAGCAGTTTTCTAAAAATAATCTTCATGTATAAAACCCATAAAAGCTAGGGTCTCTTGTGTTCCAATTGTGTTTTGGAAACACGGGACTCAGAAGAACCCAGTTTAAAAACACTGTTGGGTTAGGTCTACCTCCTTCTCTTTCAAATGAGGAAAGTGAGACCCAAAGAGAAAAAAAAAAAATTCCTGCATGGGATCACACACAGACAGTGAGAAGGCAAGCCCACTTCCTCCTCACCCCAAGTTCAGCACACTGGCCTTAGCACTGTGAACTGGATCTTAACTCAACCACTAAGACAACCAGATTCTTGACCAATACAGAAGGAGGAGTATAAATAGATTTTAGGAGGCTTGACCTTTGAGTGTCTATTGTCCCTCCAAGCTGTTTGACTTACATTGAAAAATATATTCTCCTCCTAAGAGAATGAACCCACCCTACCCGTGAGAAAATGGAATCATGAAAGCTACAACCCCAGATGCTTTGAATTAGCATCTGGGTGTTGAATACAGAATGCGGACAAAAAGTTAGGATCTCCTAAAATCTACTAAAAAATCAGCAATGTGGAAATATCTTCTACCAGTGTGTGAGTCTACTTCTAACTAACAGTAGAAAAGAATTGAACTTTTGAATCTGTCCCAAATATTTTTTTCATAGTGTTGGGAAAATATGATTTGAACTTTGTCCAAGCCATGAACTTTAGGTCTGATGTCTGAAGACCTAGAAATCTTGCATATCATTAAAACAGCTCTTTTAAAATTCTGCAAAGACTCAAATGAAACTGAATTCAATTTTCCCCCTAAATAACATATGGACTTTCAAAAAGACAAGGGAGGAGGTGGCTGGCAAAATATGTTTTCAGTTTTAACACATTTTTTTAAAACAAAATAAAACAAAAATCATGGTTGGATTGCCTCAGCCCATAAAAATGATCATTGTTCTTGTCACGGACATATGACTACTAAAAGTTTTTCTGATTTTGTATAAAATAATTCTTTGTGCTAACATTATTTGGTAAGTTGCAGGAAATAAGCAGGTTGTATGAGGCAAGGTAAGCCTCAGCATTTCATAAACCCATGAAATCAGCAGTTCCTTGTAAATCATAGGAAATAAGGACTATTTCCAGAAACTGACAGAGGTAATTCTGGGCTAAGTACCAAGATGTTGATTCCAAATTTCATTTAAAAATTTGGCTTTTAAAAAAGAAGACAAAGATGAGGAAGAAGAAAGACAAATAAAATGAAAGAGAGGGAAAGAAGAAATTACAGAACTATTACATCAAATCAATGGATTATTGAGTGGAAAATGGGCTCTTTGGGCTCTGGCATCAGAAAGGTTCAGTTTCATTATTGAATCCAAAGTATATTGGCATTTTTTACTACAGCATAAATGTGTAAGGAACTCAAATGACCCAATCCCTCAGGAACCAGAATTTTGTTTATCACAGAGTTTTAAAAATCATCTTTCCTATCTCTAATTTTAGTACATTTTTATCCTAATCCCCTCAGTGTTTTGAAGAGAAGAATTAGATCACTTGATCAAAAATCTGCCTGTAGCAGCTCACGAGGGATCATACATGTCAGAAAATTGAAGGGAAAGAAGAAGGAAAATGAGACTAGGACCACTTCATTATGAAGGTGCCCTGTCATTTTTGTGGTGGAGTGAAGCCCCCCAACCTTACTCTCCAGCCCCTCACTTATTCTAGCTGTAGCCCCCCGCCCCCCAAACAGTCCCTATTATACCCACATGAAATGCAGTCTCATAGAACTCCCCTCCCCTGGCTTACTGAAGACGCCATGGCTTTTTTGTGCATCTGACTATGAGAAATGTCATTTCTTATTCCTGGTCCTTTTCCCTGTACCTGGTTTTCCTGGTTTGAAGATGTCAATACCTCCAGTGCTATCCCAAATGGAGTAATCACTTTCTAATAACACCTGTTTAATGCCAACATTGTTGTTGAACACTTACTTCTGTGGGGTAAGTATTTTAAGCATTTTATTTAACATACACAACATGTGGTATGGTTAGGATTTCATTTTACAGAAAAGGAAGGTGTGGCTTGAATTAAAGAAAGGAAATGTAAGAAACAAAAGGGAACTCGATTTATGAGGAGAAACAAGGAGTGACCTCCTGTGTGGTATGAATTAATCCCCCTCAAGAGAGTGAGTTCAGAATCAGTTATCCCACCATTATAATTTCCTCTCTCTGAAGCTTTTCTATCAAAGAATCTCAACAAAATATAAATACATCAGATGTATTGACTAGAGTTCTCCTCAAGGACAACAGAATTTACTCCAGTTAGCCTAGGCATAAAGTAATTAGAATAGTAAAGAATACTATGTGGCTCATAGAATCTCTGTGAGACCCAAGTTACCAGGCCTAACTCTATACAATCCAGGATAGATGGAGCTAGATTCATCATCTTTAACCAGAGAAATGCAAATCAAAACCACTTTGAGAGATCTAAATCCAGTAAGATTAACCCATATCACAAAATTCCAAAACTACAGATGTTGGCGTGAACGTAGAAAGAAGGGAACACTTCTGCACTGCTGGTGGAAATGCAAGGTAATACATTCCTTTTGGAAAGAAGTTTAGAGAGCACTTAGGGAACTAAAAGTAGATCTGCCCTTTGAACCTATAATTCCTCTACTAGGTATATATCCAGATAACCAAAAATCATTTTACAACAAAGATATTTGCACCAGAATGTTTACTGCAGCCCAATTCATAATTTCCAAGTCAAGGAAGCAGCCCAAGTGCCCATCAACCCATGACTGGATTAACAAATTGTAGTATATGTATACCATGGAATATTATGCAGCCTTTAAAAAGATGGAGACTTTACCTCTTTTATGTTTATATGGTTGGAGCTGGAACCTATTCTTTTTAGTACAGTATCTCAAGAATGGAAGAAAAAGTATCCAATGTACTCAGTACTATCATGAAACCAATATATAATCACCCACACTTTCATACGAATGATAAAACACAACTATAGCCCAGAATGAAGGAGGGAAAAGGAGGGTGAGGGGAGGGGGAGGCTGGGTGGAGGGATGGTAATTGGTGGGACTTCACCAATTGTGTATAATGCAAGAATACATGTTAAATCTATTAAGAGTATAAATGTCTTAATAAGTGAGGTGAAGACTATGTTAACCAGTTTGATGTAAGCATTCCAAATTGTATATAAAATCAGCACATTATACCCCATAAATTCATTAATGTACACAGTTATGATTTTATATAAAGAAATGCATCCAGAAAAAACATTTAAGTCCACCATGGGACCACCCATGAGGAATCATCGCTGCTGCTACTGCTTTAAATGAAACCCTCTGCACTGGATGCTAGAAATACCACCAGAGCTGCCATGGACACTTCTCACCACTGCTCTTTTTAGAGATATTGGACTCTGTGGCATCTTTTACTTATCCTCATCTCCAATTCTGGAGTCTTATTATTATTATTAAATCATAGCTGTGATTGACAGATCCAAAATTCTGCACAGCACCTTAGCTACAAAGTAGACCAATGTCAGTTTTAGCATTCCAGATTCCATAATAAAGGAAATCAATTTCCAAATGGGTTGGAATAAGTGTTGAAGTAAGAAGCACACAGCTTTTGATCTGTCATGGTTATCAAGTAAACAGATTAAAAACTGAGGAGACCTGTCATAAGGGGTTGACTGGCTTCCAACACAGGCAGAGATGGGTGAAACAAAAAAGTCCTCATAACAGGAGAAGGGGCTCCAAAGGGGTGCTATTCAAGAGATTATAACAAGGTCATTCATGGTGGTGGCCTGGGAAAAGAAAGGAGGACCCACCGGATAAAAGGAGGAAGTGACGCAGCTATTTCTTGGCAGTGTATCTACTCTATTTAGTTTATTAACATGTTCATTTTTACACTGGAGCTTCTCAGTTTGTCTCTCAGCAAATCATTTCAAGCCATTCATAGACAAACTGAAGCAAAATAGAAAAATGGAACGATACAGAAAAATGTAAACTGAGAAGGAAAAAAAATCTGTAGACTGGACAGAAATTGCCTAAGAAAACAGAAACTGACTCAACTGTTTATAATATTCCTGGCATTATCAGTAACATACATAAGAGCTACGAGCCACGCTATCCAGAAAGCTGCCCTTATGAAAACACACTGTACATTAGGTGATCTTGGAGAAGCACCTATAAAACTTACAGGTGCTTGATTAAAACAAGTTTTTTCCTAACTGGTATTTCAATACAGTGGTCATTCCAAGAATTGATATTTGTTCAGTTGCGTCTAGGAAATTGCTAATAGGTGAAATAACCTAGAACTATTAGCCCAATATCACCTCCTCAAAGAGGACTCCCCAGAACTCTTGGTCTCCAATAACCCTCCTCTGCAATCCCTTGCTATCACTCAACTCTGTTGATTCTACTCCATGGCCCTTACTTATCCTTCTCTGAAATTATTTTATTCATTTGCTGGTTTGGGGCATATTGCCTGTCTCACTTCACCAGAAAGTTAAGTTCTATAAAAGTCATGGAATTGTTTTATTCCAACCCTGTAACTGCCAAAAACAATTCCTTGTACATAGCTGCTGCTTAGTAAACAGTAATAATGTTTCCTCACAGAGTTGTCAAGAAGATTAAATTGACCAGCATATGTGAAACCACTTAGAAGAGTACCTGGCCCATAATAAAACCTTAATAAATGTTTATTATTCTCATTTGGAACTTTGCTCTTTTTTATATATAATCCTGGTAGTAAATATTCCTTCTGAAGACTTTTGTCTAAGTTATTTAGATTCTAAATCTAGATTTTTGGCTGGAGGAGCAGTGGTGGTCTCCCAGCATCTCCACATGGTCCACAGGCTGGTCTTTGCAATATTAATGTTTAATACAGTGTAATAATATACATTTACATTTGCTACAGATTAATAATTTACATGTGATATTTAATATGAACCAGAATTCAAATCCTTGGTGCATCTTCAAAGGTGTTGCCATCTGGTCTCCAAGTGTCAGGGAATATTTTACAGTGAGAAAACAAATAGAAGGCTGGTGTGCCAAGGGGATCCTTTTCTTCTCATTCCCCCTCCCACCAACAGAAGTGGCCTTGGAATATAAGTCATTAATAAAGTTTAAGACTTCATGAACAGATGGAACTAATCCCCACTTAAAGACTGCTGGATGTGTGTCCACAGACTGTTGCCATCCTAGGATGCTGGCACCAGAAGAAATTGTTGAGTCCATGAACATTAAATAGATAATAAGAGAAAACTACAAATAAATTCTATGCTCACAAGTTTGATAACTTTGATGAAATGAACCAATTTCTTCAAAAGGTACAAACTACCAATACTTTCACAAGGATAAACAGATAATCTGAATAGGCCTATTTTTTTAAAAAAAAATTGAATCAATAATTAATAACCTCCAAGAAAATACAAGCCTTACACTGTTTCACTGATGAAGTCTACAAAACCTTTGAAGAAAAAAAGAAAAAAGATACCAGGTCTCCATAATCTCTTCCAGAAAGTAGAATCAGAAAGAATACTCCTTTACTCATTCTGTGAGGCCAACATTATGACCCTAATACCAAAACTAGATAAAAACTTTATAAAAAAGAATCACAAATATCTCACATTGAACATTGGTGCAAAAGTCCCTAGCAAAATATTAGCAACTTTAATCCAACAGTATAAAATAATCATATACCACAAGCAATGAATATATTCCATGCACACAACAGTGGATCAACATTCATTAATCAATGCAATCTACCATATCAACAGGATAAAGAATAAAAATCATATGATCACATCAACTGATGTGGGAAAAGCATTTGACAAAAATCTAACTTACATTAATGATAAAAATTCTCTGAAAACTAGGGCAAGAGAGGAATTTCCTCAACTTAATACAAAAATCCACAGCTCATATCATATTTAATGGTAAGACTAGATATGTTCCTCCAAAACTCAAGAATAAGGCAAGAATGGTTCTCTCTCACCCTATCTATTCAATAGTACCCTGAAAGTCCTAATTATTGTACTAAGAAAAGGAAATAAAATATATGCATATTATAAAGGAAGAAGAGAAAATATTTACAAATAATAGAAAGAGACCATCAATGACCAATAGACAAGAGCAATACTGCCTGGAGGCCCAGAGAGGCCAAAGATGTCAAATGGAGTATTTAATACCACTGTGGGCCTTTGTCTCCATCTCTCTCCCCTTTTTTCCTTCATGAGAGGGTCCCACTTCCAATTCTCTTTGGAAGTGCTCTAAACTTTCCCTTTTTTCTTCCTAAACAAAATCTCTGCTACCCTGAAACTTGTGTAGGTCACTTTTACTCTGTCCACACTAGCTGTACAGCTCCAGTTTTATTTTCAGTTTCCACTCACTTTTGCTTTTGGTTACTGCTGTGACTCAGTTGAACTTTCTAGCTCAGTGAGTAATCTAATCAGGTCAAGTGGGTTGGAGGAATTGGGACCTCCAACCCTCAACACTAAAGAAATGACAAAAAAAAAAAAAAAAGAAAGAAAGAAAGAAAGAAAGAAAAAAATCACCTAGCACTAATAAGAAAAAGGTCATAGCATGACAATCTAACATAAAAAAGATGTGATTTCCTACCTCTCTATAATAAACAGTAAGTTGAAATTAAAATAACATTACTTACAATGGCGCTCAAAATCTGAAATACTTATGTGTAAATCTAAATATGTAGGAATGATGTGCAGGTAAATGTTATACAAAATACAGAGGGAAGAAATCAGAGAAAATCTAAAATGGAGAGATAATACACGTTCATGCATTGGAAGAATAAATATTTTTTAAATGTTAATTCTTCCTAAATTGATGTGTTGATTCATGGTAATCTTCAAAAAAATCTCAGCAAGCTCTTTTGTAGATATTTACAAATTGATTCTAAGGTGTATATAGAAAGGGAAAAAACCTGGAATAGGCAACATAATATTAAGGAGAAATGTGAAGAGTCACACTGCTCTGTTACAAACTTAATATAAGCCTACAATAGTCAAGACCTTGACACACTAAGGAAAGTACAGACACGTGGACCAATGGGAAACAACAGAGCCCGGGAATAGACCTAAAACACTGTAGTCAACTTTTTTGACGCTTTGACAAAGCAACATGGGCAATTCCATGAGAAAGTGCAGGAAAGTCTTTTTGGTAAATGGTACTAGAAAGGTTGGACATCCATATGCACAAAAAAGTACCTAGACTGAGACCTTGCATATTTCAAAAAAAAAAAATTAACTCAAAACATAGACCTAAGTGTAAAATAAAATTATAAAATTTCTGAAGAAAATCCAGGTGACCTTAGGTTTGGTGGTGACTTGTGGGACAGGACATCAAAATCACAATTCATGAAAGAAAAAATAATAGTTAAATTCCACTAAAATTAAGATGTTTACTAATCACAATTCATGAAAGAAAAAGTAATAGTCAAATTCCACTAAAATTAAGATTTTTGCTATGCTGAAAACACTGTTAAGAGAATAAGAAAATAAGCCACAGAAGGGCAGAAAGGATAAATATTTGTAAGATGCATGTCTGATAAAGGACTTGTATTCAAAATATACAGAGAAACACTTAAACTCAGACAATGAACAACCTGATTTAAAACATGAACCAAAGATGGCAGTAAACAGCTCATAAAAGAGATCCAATGGAAAATATGCATATAGAAACGTTCCTTCATGTCATTAAGGAATTGAACGATATTGTTAATTGACTGATAATGAGATATTACTGTAAGTCTATTAGAATGGCAAAAGCTCACAAAGTGACCTTACCTATTGCTGATTAAGATGTGAAACAGGTACTTTTATTCAGTGTGGATGGGAATGAAAAATAGGACAGCCACTTGGGAAGAAAGTTCGGCAGTTTCTAACAAAGCTAAATTACTTACAAAGTCTTGCCACACAGTCTAACAATCCTATACCTAGGTATTTACCCAAATGAGTAGAAGACTTCTGTCCACATAAAAATCTACACAAGAGGCCTTTCAGTAGGTAAATGGATAAACTGTGGTATGTACATACTATGGAATGTCATTTAGCAAGAAAAAGTACTGAGCTTTGGGGGATATTTTATGAAAAGGACACTTGCACTCAAGTGTTTATAGCAGCACAGTACACAGTCACAAAGATGTGGAAACAACAAGTGCCTACTATCACATGATTAATAAAATGTGGCATATGTACACCATGGAGTACTACTCAGCCATAAAAAATGGTGATCTGGTATCTTTTGCGACAGCCTAGATAGAACTGGAGACATCCTTCTAAGTATCACGAGAATGGAGAAACAAACACTCCATGTGCTCCACACTAAATTGGAAGTAATAGATCAACATTTTCATACACATAGGAAAGTAAAACTCAACGAAATCAAGCAGGGTAGGAGGGAAGACAGAAGGGTGAGTTCACCTATGGGTACAATGCACAACATCTGAGTGAAGGGCACACTTACAACATTGACTCATTCTGCACAAAAACAAATTATGTAACCAAAACATGCATGCTCCCTAATATTCTCACATTTAAAAAGTAACAAGCTTCCAAACCACAAAAAGACATGCATGAACCTTAAGTGTATGTTGCTACGAAAATGCTACATACTGTATGATTTCAATTATGTGATATTCTAGAAAAAGCAAAACCATAAAAATGGTAAAGAAAGATCAATGGTTTCCAGAAAGAAAGTGGGAGGGATAAGACTTGAATAGAGGAGGCGGGAAGCACAGGGCATTGCTTTAAGGCAGGTGGGTGATTCCACCTGATACTGTGATGGTGGATATATGACACTCTTGTGTCAAAATTCAGAGAATTTTAAATACAGTGAACATTAATATATACAACTTAAAAAAAAATTAAAAGATGGTGGGACCTGGCTCGGCGCCTGTGGCTCAATCAGCTAAGGTGCCAGCCACATACATCTAAGGTGGCAGGTTCAAATCCCCAGCCCTGGCCCGCCAAACAACAATTATGGCTGCAACCAAAAAATGGCCGGGCGTTGTGGCGGGCG
>CAUYQV010019263.1:0-72570 GCA_963574575.1 Galagoides demidoff | reverse complement strand
CTGTGGTCCCAGCTACTTGGGAGGCTGAGGCAGGAGACTCGCTTGAGCCCAGGAGTTGGAGGTTGCTATGAGCTGTGATGCCATGGCACTCTACCCAGGGGGATAGCTTGAGGCTCCATCTCAAAAAAAAAAAGAAAAGAACCTTAGAGTTATGATATCTCTTATCAAACCTTGATCTGCTTAAGAGAGCCAAGACTAGTTACTATGAGGATATGAAATTTAAATTACCATTTTCTGTAGTCACATTATGGCACCTAATTCTTAGGGAAACTGAGGCAAATCTGGCCCACAGTTCCTCCCTCCAAGTCTCAAGATTTAAGGCAGAATTTCTGACAGTTTCAGACTGACTATAAGAGAGAATTACTTACATGTCTATTAAAAATGCAGGTTTGGGCCAGGCGTGGTGGATCATACCTGTAACTTCATTTAGGGAGGCTGAGGCAGGAGGATTACTTAAGGCCAGAAGTTTAAAATCAGCATGGGCAACATAGCAAGACCCTATCTGTCTCCCCCCCCCCCAATTTTTTTTTAAATTGGCTGGGGGTGGCAGCACATACCTATAGTCCTAGTTACTTGGGAGGCTGAGATTGGGGGGATAACTTGAGCCTAGGAGTTGGAGGTTGCAGGGGGCTATGATTGCACTATTGTACTTTAGCCTGGACAACAGAGTGAGACCCTGTCTCTTAAAAAAATTCTAGTTTCGAAGGAAGGGATAAGTACGTGCAGCATGGGGCGATTTAAGGCAGTAGATTTATAGTCCATGATACTCTAAGGGTGAAGAAACGAAATTCTGCACTTCCCAAAACATCACAGCATGAACCTGAATGTAAGCCATAGGCAGTTACATAAAATTTAGTTAATGTGTTAATATTTATTACTCAGGTGCAACACAGTACCACACTAACTAATTAAAATATTAATAACAGAGCAAATCATTGGGGGAAGGAGGTAAAAGGGAACTCTATTATCTATTTTTTTTTTTTTTTTTTAGACAGACACTGACTTTGTTGCCCTTGGTAGAATGTCGTGGCGTCATAGCTCACAGCAACCTCAAACTCTTGGGTTCAAGCAATTCTCTTGCCTTGGCCTCCCAAGTAGCTGGAACTACAGGTGCTTGTCACAATGCCTGGCTGTTTTTAGAGACGGGGTCTTACTCTGGCTCAGGCTGGTCTCGAACCTATGAGCTAAGGCGATCCACCACCTTGGCCTCCCAGAGTGCTAGGATTACAGGCATGAGCCACCATGCCCAGCCCAGGGAACTCTAATTTCTGTACATTTTTTTGTAAACCTCAAAGAAATAAAGTCTGTTTTTAAAAAATGCAAGATTTGGACCTACTCAAGACACCCTGCGTCTGTGAAGCCAGGGCCCTGAAATATGCATTTTTTCCACAGTTCCACAGATGATTTGAGTGTGTTCCAAGGTTTGAGAATTCTTGGGTATCAGTCCATCTCCTTTCACCATCTGTTTTATGCCAAGAAAGAGCTTAAAGGGGCTTTGTCTAGAGAACTGTTTCCTGTGTGTTAGGATGTGTTTCATCTTTCGGAAGGTGGACAAAAGGCTTCCTGCTAATGCTAGAAGTATTTGCTGCAATTCCACACTGGCAGTTAAACCACAATAAAGAGAATTCAGGCAAGACCAAATTTCAGACTTGGGTTCTGTCACCCTTCCAAAGCATGCCGCCTTTCTTCAGAAGGGTGCCCTGCCGGTTCACATTTAAGCAAGCATAGTTGTAGATTATGATGTAAATTTTACATATGTCTATTTATTTAAATAGGGGTAATGAATATGCTATTGTTGTAATCCATGGCTATGTGTTTAAGTGTCTATTAGCACAATTATGGCTTTTTAATTAAAATGTTCATGTAATTTATATGCGTATAGATCTTTAGGTTAGCCTACATCAAAATGCTCTGGAAATTAGTATTAGATGGAATTTTATCAAACTTGTGGGAAGCCACATTGCATTTTTCAAAAGATGTACAGGCCTAGGTAGCATGTTTTACTATCGCACAGAAATTTTGCCACTTGACCAATCTTTTCTTCTGCTAGGAATTTGGTGAGTGCACAACTCAAGCCATGGTGAGGTTGAATCTGCTATAAAATTCAGGGTGGTGTGAATTCTAGCATTGCCATGAGCCACTGCCGCATCAGTTTCTAGCAAGTAGATGAGTCTTGCTATGTAGAAACCAATCACCTAGGCTCTCCGTCTGCCCTATGTTGGCAGAGTGTCTGCAAACTTAGGGCCTGAAGGTCGGAAAGCCAACTCACACTGGATGCTGATTTTACATATGTGTGACATGATAAGATCTGTAGCTTTTACCAATTTCTCAAAAGGCTTCATAACTTAGGAAAATTTAGGAATTTCTGCCTTAGAGAGTGGTCTCTAAATGGATTTTAGTTGTCTTTGTTAAAAAAAAAAAAGTGTGCCATGTTATTGAAATATAACATATACTATTACATAACACATGCTCAAAACCTAGGAATTAAAAAGGATGTGATAAGAAATGAAGATAAAGGGAAGCACTGAGTCTTCACTCCTGGGAACCCTCGGTGCTGCACTGGCGGAGACCACTGCTTGCTACTAAGGCTTCTTATTCTTTAACACGCACACCAATCGCCTGGGAGGACGACTGAAGTGCAGTCTGATTTCAGAGGTCGGGGGTCCTGGATTTTGAGAAAGCTACTGAGTGACACTGAAGCTGCTGGTCCACAGTACTTGGAGCAGGAGGTCGAGGGTGACACTTGTGCAGTTCTGCTGCAGGTAGTGACCTCTGTGCGTTCCTTCCGTTCTCTTCCAGCTGGCTTCTCGGCGCCTAGCTTTAGGATATAGAAACGGTTAAAGTCTGTGGCATCAGTTTCCCCCAGTGAGGCTTGTAAGAGGCACCAGGGACCCTTTCATTCCTCCTTAACCCAGACCTGCCTTTTCCCTGTGGGACTCTCAAGCTGAGCCCTTGTCTGATTGGCTTAGCAACCTCTTTGCGGTGCTCCTCAGAGAGGTGTGCTGTGTTGATAGCAGCCAGACGTGGCTCCCGACTGCCCGAGTGAGCTTACTTCTACAGCAAACTTGACATCCTGCTGTACCACGACCAGGGGTTTCCCCACTCCTCTGGCTCATTTTGCAGTGAGATGGAAGGGAAATATAGAGATGCCAGGGAAGGGGCTGGTACCTTTTAAGCTGTGGATCTTCCTCATGGGCATCTCAGGGCGGCTGAAGAAACTCCCCTGCAGTGACGTCTATTGCCATGGTCACATCCGGTGTGCTGAACCAAGGTGGCTTGAGATCTGGTTCCAGGTGGCTACTCCGAGCTTGAGTGAAATAAGGGGAGATTTTGCTTGAGATATAAATTCAACGCCCATATTTTCCTAAAAAGAACAAAATAATATCAACTCATAGATGTCCTGAAGAACTGGGAGTCCTGGAGGACAGCAGGAAACAGTCCTAAGGATGCCCCAGCTCTGCATCAGACAGAAAGGTAGGAAACTGGTTGGCGTCTCTAAGCCCACATCTCCCCTCTGCCTTGGCCAGCAGTTTTTAGAAGGGTTTCCCCGAAGGAATGAAAACCAAAGAAGTGTGAGCCTGTGCTAATGAAGAATTGCCCATGGAGGCATAAAAGTGCAAGGTTAGAGTCATTTCTCACTTCTCTCCTCCCCTACCCTCATGTTCGTTGATTGTGTGCATTGTCTGGGTTATTTATAAAGTCCTGTTATTACAGAGAAACTCAGCTGAGAAAGGTATTCTAACCCTGGATGCTCTGTGCAAAGGCTGCTATTAGTTTTGTTTCCTTGTGTGTCTGTCTGGGGTGACCTGTACTTGAGAAGCAATACCAGGTTCTTTGACAGGAGCTCACCTTTATTAGACTTTAAGATAAGTAAAGATGCTATGAGTAGGATATTACAGTCACTCTGATCGGACTCTGCAGTTGTCATGTGAGGCAAGGGGGCTTAATAAATGAAATATGCCAACATTTATTTAAAAATCCTTTGACGGCCGGGCAAAGTGGCTTACACCTGTAATCCTGGCACTCTGGGAGGCCAAGGTGGGTGGATCGCCTGAGCTCACAGGTTCGAGATCAGCCTGAGCAAGAGTGAGACCCCCGTCTCTAAAAAATAGCCGCGCATTGTGGTGGGCGCCTATAGTCCCAGATATTTGAGAGGCTGAGACAAGAGGATCACTTGAGCCCAAGAGTTGGAGGTTGCTATGAGCTGTGATGCCACGGCATTCAACTGAGGGCAACAAAATGAGACTGTGTCTCAAAAAAATAAAAATAAAAACCCTTTGAGGACAAAACGGTTTCCAAGTGTTTCCTTAGCAGAATTTTGAGTGTTCGCCTCAACTATAGTTCTGCCATTTTATAATTAGCGAAGAAAGATGGAACCCACTTCTTCCGACCCTAGTTTTGCATTTTAGAGGTATTCATTTCTTCCCTGTGTCCAGCATACCAGCTTCCTTTCTCTCCTAAAGACCCGCTTTCTTCAGAAGGACGGAGGCAGCTCTGTTAGCCTAGCTGGCCGGTCTATCCTTCTGTGACCCAGAGTGAAGTTGATGCTTCTGACTTGTAAGAGGCCCTAAACTAAAGGGATCCTTTTACAGGTTTGTCCAGAAACTCAATTTACATCCTAATAAACGCAGAGAATGGATGTAACTGAGTAGGGAACACCGTGAAAGCGTGTGTTGTTTAGGGATTTGCAGGCTGGCAGCCCGCTCAGCAGCAAGGCCTTTTCAACAGCCTACATCATTTTTCTCAATTGTACGCAACCAAGGAAGTGTTGATATATTTGTTCGTATATTTATATTGATACTGGCAAGGAGTATTACACCCACATATATAATTATTTTATACCATTTTTCTTTACGATGTTTACATTTAAGCCAACAGTGTGTCCAGAAACCACAGACAGGACAGGCTGACATGTCTTTGAAGAAAAGTAATTACCTAGGATTGATGAGATTTTTTTTTTTTCTGTTTGTACTTTGCTTGCATCTGAGAATTTTTTGTTGCTTCTTTTCTTAATGTCATGTTCTATTGGAAATGCCCTTGACTGAGGCAGGTTGGTGATCTTTCCTTCCCAGCCTGTCCCTTCTCTCCCTCGGTTCTTCACAGGTGATTTCCTTTGAAATCTCAAAGGAAATTAGGGTCAAGTCGGCTTGTGTTCCTTATGTAGGCCCTGTTGCACTGTGGACTTTGGGAATGAGAGTCGCCTTTTCCTTGTTCCAGAAGTGACTCACAAAGCCAGTTTCATTTGGTTCCACATTATTGTGTCATTACGTCCAAAGAAGGGGAAGAGATGTGTTTACTAAACGTTGGACTCGAAATCTAGCATATTTGTTCCAACAGGTCTTATTGGATTCCAAAGCTATTTCATAGCTAGTGTCAGCTACAGATGTTATTTTGATAAGAAAGTTCCTTGTAACAGGCATGTTGCCCTCACAGGTCTGCCTTGGCCGGAGGGATGGTGAGGTCTGCCCTACAAGTCTGGTCATTCCCTGGAGGTCTGGGATGACTCAGGCAGGATTAAAAGCGGGGTGTTCTTAAAAAAAAAAAAAAAAGGTAGAAGGAAATATTGATGAGAAAATGGTCCCTAAAAGTGGAGTATAGGTGACAGAAGTATTGAGACGTTGGGGTTCACTTTGAAATAGACGCCAGAACCTCTTACTCATTTGCTTAGACCAGTGATTGTCAACCGGTGAGCAGCGGCACACTGGTATGCTGTGAGAGGATCTTAGGTGTGCCACAAATGTTTTTAAAGATCATTAATTAAATTATTTTCAGAAGAATTTCAAAGCACAGTAAGTATATTCTTTTTTCACTCTGTCACAGACCCACTGACTCTGACTTTGTCTCCTCTCCTGCCTGCAGAACGCCAGCACGGCATCTCTCTGCTAAAGATTAGGATCTATCTATTCTAAGACTGCTTTTTACTCTCTCTCTCTCCCCCATCTGCTAAAGTAGATAGCCCTCAGGGACCTAAGAGAAATTGTTCCTGAGCAAGGTAGCTTAGTGGTCCATGTCCAGAACCTACTTAAACCGGGCCTGAGACCTGGCCAGTCCCAGGCCCTGACAAGCGGTTGTAGTGGTGGGCTGTGACAGGAAATGCTCCCTGTGTGCCAGGCTCGGGGTGTTACGTGTGTGCACTGTCTCATTTAACCTACCACAGTCCTAAGAGGATCTGTACTTTCCACCCAGCCTGCAACTGAGAAATCTGGATCTCAAACGTGTCAAAGCTGGGGTCTGGCCCACCTCCCTGCACTGTGATCTTGACCATAGTTTTATTTTCCTCATCTGAACTATACAGAGGATAATGCACTTGATGAGATTCTTTCAAGGGTTGACTGCCATGATTTACGTGACGCACTTAACACGGTGCCCAGCCAGCACTCAGTATGGTTAGTTCTTACTGATAATGATGGCAATGATGGGTACGAGGTTAATTCTTCCCGATAATGATGACAATCATGTGTACTAGATCCTCAGCTAGCAAGGGGCAGAGGAGGCATCTGACCTCTAGGTGTTACACTGATGTTTGTGGGGCACCTCACCATGTCCCAGTGTTGAAAAGCAAGAATAGACACTATGTCTCTATACAAAGGCTCCCACTCTCTCTGCGCAGAGCTCTCTGGGAGACCCTCGGAAGGTGGCAGAAAGCCTCCTTCCCCACAGAACCCAAGAGGATAATGTGGGGCTTGTGGAGCAGCTTGGCAACTTAGGCAGGAACCCACTCAGCAATCATTAGGATGTCACCAGCACCTCATTTGGCTTTAGCACTAATGATTTATTTCCCCAAGGAGAAGGGAAGTGTAGCACTGGAGCTCTGGGATTCAGGTCTCAGAGCAGCTGGTTCCTTTGCTCGTGACCTCAGGCAAGTCATTTCTACTGCACTCATCTTGAAAACTTTAAAATGTGAAGTGAAGCCAGAACGCCCCTGTTTCCCTGAGCTCTCAAGAACATAAGCCTTTTTTTTTTCTTTTTTGAGACTGAGTGTCACTCTGTTGCCCAGGCTACAGTGCTGTGGCATCAGCCTACCTCACAGCATACTCAGATTCTGGTTTAAGTCACCCTCCCACTATAATACCCAGCTATTGTTTTCTGTTTTTAGTAGAGATGGGGTCCACTCTTGCTCAAGCTGGTCTTGACCTCGGAAGCTCAAGATATCCTCCCACCTCGGCCTCCCAGAGGGCTACAATTACAGGTGTGAGCCACCAGGCCTGGCCCACAAGCCTTTTTAACATGGCTGGGCAAAGGCCACTCCTTCAAATGAGTACACCAGTGACTATTTCATCTGTAAATTATGCTTTCTTAAGGAATTAACTTCATTAAGGCAGTTTGTTATTAGTAGCCAGTTCTCATACAAATTAGGGTCCAACAAAAGCGTATGTTTTTCATTGAAACTAGAAGAGTTGTTTAAAAACATAGCATATAAAGCTTTTTTGAAAGTCAAGCTATTATAATTGATGGATAATAATTTAATAAGAAATATTTTAGTTTCCTATGTTTGAGGATGGTTCTAATGACAACTCTGAATCCAGTGCTGTGCTGTCTCCCAGGAAGAGGCATACAACAGAATTTATTATGAAGAATAATATTAATTTTATTTTTTTATTTTTAGAGTCAGAATCTCACTGGAATGTGATAGTGTCATCATAGCTTACTGCAGCCTTGAACTCCTGGGCTCAAGAGATCCTCTTGGGTGGTGCCTGTGGCTCAAAGGAGTAAGGCACCAGCCCCATATGCTGGAGGTGGTGGGTTCAAGCCCAGCCCCAGTCAAAAACTGCAAAAAAAAAAAGAGAAAGCGATCCTCTTGCCTCAGCCTCCCAAGTAGCCAGAACTATAGGAGTATACCACTATTCCTGGCTTGTTTATTTATTTATTTTTGAGACAGAGTTTTACTTTCTTGCACTGGATAGAGTGCTGTGGCATCATAGCTCACAGCAACCTGAAACTGTTGGGCTTAAGTGATCTTCTTGTCTCAGCCTCCCAAGTATCTGGGTGCCCACTGCAATGCCCAGCTATTTTTAGAGATGGGGTCTCACTCCTACTCAGGCTGGTCTCGAACCTGTGAGCTTAGGCAATCCACCCACCTCGGCTTCCCAGAGTGCTAGGATTACAGTGTGAGCCACCGCGCTGGCCTAATTTTTTTTATTTTTTGTAGGGATGGGATCTGGCTGTGTTGCCCAAGATGGTATTGAACTCCTGGGCTCAAGTGATCCTTCTGCCTTGGCCTCCCAAAGTGCTGGGGTTCCAGTCATGGGCCACTGTACCTAGCATGGATATTATTTTTTTTAATGATTGAATATGTATTCATTTACAAACCTTTGGGAGAAGAAGTAAATTCCCCATTTTCCTATCACTCTTCCTTCTCTGCTCCCCCCACCCCCCAGTGAATGAAATAGACTTACAGCTGAAAATAGATCGCATTCAGCTCCCTGACTCTCAGTTCTTAGTGTATTTGAGAAAGTAGAGGGCCCTAATTTATCTTTGCCTTTCCCCTCCTGTCTGCCTAAACAAAGAAGTCCCAGCACCATTTGTCAAGCCACGTTCACAGATTCAGTCCCATCTCTCCAGGGCCTCCCACCTTCACTAGTTGTCGTCTTGCACCTGGGTACCACATTGCACCCAGGTGCTGCTGAGCTGGGGGCTGCAGCATGTCTCAGCATTCCATCCCTGAAACGCTCACCAGGCTCTACTCTCCGGCCACAGCAGAAGGCCAGGGGCATGTATGCGTGGGCCTTGTCTACATGCCTGGGTGTGTGTAATTGCCCAACCGTGCTGTTGTTTCGCCACCAGTAAAAATCCAGCAGGGAAATGAATGCTAAAATTAGTTTGTTTGTCCTTTGACAAGATCTCCCCAGTTGAAAGAATTTTGTTTATCTAACTGGCTGGGCAGACTTTGCTAACATCAAAATTAACTGCCTTGCTTAATGGTGCAATAGATTGTATTTTAAAGAGCTTCCCTTGAATTCTCCTTGAAAAGACATTTGATCTAGAAAGTCCAGCCTCTGGCACAGTTACAGCATTTTGTTGTAGATTTTTTTTTTCTTTTTCCTGGTCGTGCCAGTTGTAGGATGGATGCACATAGCCTATCCTAGCTTTACCCTGAGTTCCTACATCTGTTGGATGGGTGGGTGGACTGACGGATGGACTGACGGATGGACTGGCGGATGGATGATGCATAGATTGGCAGATTCACAGTTCAGTTTGCCTTGCCATGTGTCTTAGAAGTCTGTTAACATTTAAAGGGAAAGAAAACCTGTTATCAGTCTCCTTGCAAAATGTTTTTGGTAAACTCCACCCTATGGCTGTGTCTTTGGGCCTCATCCATTCACATGTTCATTCATTCAACAAAAACAGTAAAGCACATAGGTTGTCGATTTGAACAAAATAATAATCTCTTCCCTCCAAAGAGCCAACAATCTAGTGTGAGACACAAGCATCAAAAGGCAATTAATGCAGATAATTATTTAACTCTAGCCACAGTCATTGTTTTTTACTTGACTTTTTATGGAGATATAATTCACATATCATAAAAATTCACCATTTTAAAATTGTACAATTCAGTGGGTTTTTTCTGTAGTTTTATAGAGTGGGGTTTTTTTTGTCTTTAAAATGAGACAATTGAGTGAAAAGTTCAAGCCATTATGCGGCCATGTTGTCAGCCCAACCACAAACCCTTGGTCTGACTCACTCTGACGTATTTTTCACTGTGTTGGCCTTGTGTCATGTGTGATCAGTGATGTAATAATGGGAAGGGCAGACATGAGAGGCATTCAATTCAGACGTGATCTCCTGAACTGAGGGAAGATTCCTGGGACCTGTAAAAGAAGGTGCTTCTCACAGAAGAGAGCTTCAGTGGCAACTTTCTTCTCTGCCCCTTACTTGAACTTCCTGGTTCTGGATAACCAAACCAACCTAACCAAAAACGCTGAGTTTGGTGAAATGCAGTGATTTTGCTCAGCTGACTCTGTTTCAGAAAATAATGACTCATTCATTGGTCTTCTTACTACATATTATTTGACTTGAAAAGTAAAATGCTTGCATTTCAGATGCCTTGCAAGGGTACTCTGATCGGGGTCTGTGCAGGTAGTCAGGGTCCAAGTCTGGTTTTTGGCTCTGCCCAAGTTTTGCTTTGTTGTCTCGTTCTCCTGTGAATATCAGGGAAATGACACACCCAGTCTCATTTACGGGGTACTGAATGAACCAAGGTGGACCTGAGGTACAACTATTTTGGACCTGCACTTCCTCCTACTAGAGGCTAAGCTTTCGGGAACTCGTGGGCTTGGTAGGCTGTCAGCCATCGTACAGCATGTTCCACGCACTACACGACACTGATTTCATCAGAAAGCAGCCTTTGTAGCATCACCAACAGATCTGGCAATGAGTAAATCAGAGTTCATGTTCACAGAGTTGTGTGAGGACCCCCCCCCCTTAGACATCAGTATCTAAGGTGGAATTCACTGTTGCGGATACTTCAAGATCACAACCACAATAATGTTTTCCATTTTTATAGTCATATATAAATTGCAGGGCACTTCCAGATTCCATATCTTGCTAATTCTCATGTCTGCCTTGCGATGCCCCTGTATGTCTCAGGCTATGGTATTCCCCGTAGTTCAAGTGGAAAACCCCCACGCCAGAGCACTGCCTTGCCCCCTGATGGCCAAGGTGTCTCTTCTGTCCTCTGTGCTTTCTTTCCTCCTCTCTTAAATGCTTCCCTGCTTTCTCTGCTGCATTGTTCTGGAATATTTTTGTCTCTGATTTGCTAATGACTTGTCAGTTCGATTTACAAAGGTAAAACACCTGCTTGTGTAATTTCTGACATTAAAAAGACTGCCATGAATACATCTGACAGTTAATTTTATTCACTACTTTCCTTCTGCTTTATAGAGGACTGTGAGTTTGGGTTAATTAAGCTGGGTTTTTTTCTTTTTTTTCTTTTGCCAACAAGCTGGTGATCTTCTAGGTTGAATCAGCAGCTTAGTTATCCTTGGGCTGTGATCAGTGACAGAGCCTCCAGGAATCCTCTGTTCCTTCCCCCTTAGAACACAAGATGGGAAGCCTGTTTGCAGGTTGCTTTTGAACACACACATGCCTCACCCTCTTCTCCTTTTAAAGGTACATGACCGATGGTGGACTGGGCCTCTATACCCGTCGCTTGAACCGGCTCCCTGATGGGATGGCTGTGGTGCGGGAGACCCTGCAACGAAATACCTCCCTGGGCCTCGGAGACGCTGACAGGTAAGCTTGCTTCACTTGGGGTGGGGCAGATGCACAGGTGATTCCGGAGTGGCCTGATAAATGAGGCCTGTGGTGGTGGGGCGTAGATTGGGAGAAGAAGAGGGCTGCTGAGGGCTCCTGAGTCCTGCCTCTGTGTAGGGTAGCACTTCTGACAGCAAGAACACAGAGAGTTCAGGCTTGGGTGGTTTTGTTGTTGTTTTGATTGTTGCTACTGCATCTTTGTTAGCCCAGCAGGCCCTAGGGGCTGCTTTCCTTCCTCTCTTGTTAGTCAGCTTTCTAGGTTTTAACACCTTGGGACACACAGCTCTGTGTGCAGAAGGAACTTTTTTGGTCTTGGCTGAGTAGACTTCACCTTTAAACCTCCTGTTGCCTAGTAATGGGAGGCAAGGCTGAAAGATGTAGGTTTATACACCACATGCTGAAAAGGTGACATTATAGGGATTGATTATGTGTCATGGCCATCGCTGGCAGAGAAGAAAAGAACATCAGAAAACACTGCCATAAAGAGGTCTTTGGGGCCTCCACGTTCTCGTCTTTGCTGTGACACAAACCAATTCTAGGACCTTGAGCAGCCCTCTTAAAGAAGGGATTTGGACTATATGATTTCCAGGATCTTTTCCAGCTCTAATGTGCTATAATTCTGGATTTCAGTACAGATTTCAAATATCCTTTAATGATCTGGCTGTTCAAGGATTTTTCTGACGTACTTGACCTCTTTCCACATCTGGGCTGATGAGCTATAACGTGGAATTTAGATGTGAATGGTTTGAAATGACTCTACGCTCCTTGGGTGCAAAACCTCATACATCGGAAAGCCAAATAGTAACACAAGGACGGTGCCTGATGTCCCCTTAGCAGGGCACGCTTTTTACAGAGAGCAAAGTGACTTCTGTAGTTCTCTGACTTCTGAGAAATAGGGCAGCACACTAAAGAGACAGATCCCAAAAATCACACCCAGAAGTGGAATTTGCTGAGGAGGAATCTTCACGTTCTCTCAGGGAAGGCTGGGAAACACTGAATTCGTTATTAGGAACTTGGGATCGGGCCCAGTCTCTACCACTGACTTGAACATGTCATTCTTAGAGTCTCCCCAGCCTCTAGGCTTGTGATTTATTTATCAGGATGAGGAGAGGCTTTCCAACTAGAGTTCTAGCCCAAGTCGGCTTCTTCTCTATACTTAATAAGGACTAACCTCTCTGTAACTAAAATCTTTATGGTAAGTTATATTGGGGAAATAAAAATCAGTTGGAGCATGCCCACTGGAGATTTCATGATTTGCCGAATTATTTTGCTAATGCATGTTCTTGTACACACCTAGTTGGTGGGTAAATCTATCAGTATGAAATCCTGGCCTTACAAGGTGTGTTTCCCCTTGTAGCAGAAGAAGAATCTGCATTAGGCAGTTTAATTTAATGCTTCATTGCAGGGTTAATGGAATCATTAGAGATCACAGCTGAGCTTGTTTCTGGTTTTGGAGATGGAAGATTTGGAGGCGGGGTTGAAAAGATGGGTAGCATTTGTGAGATGGTTTTCATTTAGCTTATAAGACTGAACAAAATAGACAACAGTGTCTCCTGGTTCTCCTCGGGCTGGAATGCTCAGATGTGATCATTTATTTAGGAATGAACGGTTAGCTGATGAAGTTTCAAAGAAAGAGCTCAAGTAGCTTTTTTAATAAATAGGATTTAATAATGATTATAAATTTCTTTCTGTTTTATATAAGTTCTGACCTCGGGGAGATATTTTGCACTATTCTAGAGTGTTTTTTTTTTTATCTTTTTTTAATCAAATGGGACACTTGAACCTATCATTAAATTTCCTTGGCACACTTAAATTATGTTGATCAAAAAAAGAACTAATAGAATATATTTACTATGCTTTGCACTTCTTTTGAAATAATTTAATTCATGACCTTTAAAAATTTTTGCCACACAGCTAAGATTCTCTCATAGCATGCTTGAAAATCACAGTTCTCGAATACGCTAAATTTCTTTACTGTCCAAAATCACTGTGAAGAAACCAGAGTATTACTTTATCTTTGGCTAAGTTAAAATAGTAGTGGATTTGTTTCTATGAAATTCTTGTTGACAATTTCAAATACAGCGTGAAAATTAGTAGTTTCACAAATACAGTTGTGAAAACTAGGTTCTCAAAGTAGAAAACTAACACGAATAATATAGGAAATAATTTTAGGTGGTAGACTTTAAATTATGTTGATCAATGGGATTCCTGTGATAGACACCTGTGATAGACAGGAAAACACTTCTTTTTAACGAGTATGTTTTAGGTTTTTTGTTTGTTTGGGGGTTTTTTGAGACAATGTCTCACTCTGTTGCCTCTGACTGGAGTATAGTGGTGTTAGCCTAACTCACAACAACCTCAAACTTCTGAGTTCAAGCAACCCTCCTGCCTTAGCCTCTCAAGTAGACTACAGGCACATACCACAATGCCCAGCTAGTTTTTCCGTTTCTAGTAAGGACAATGTCTTTCTCTTGCTCAGGCTGGTCTCAAACGCTGGAGCTGAAGTGATCCTCCTGCCTCAGCCTCTCAGAGTACTAGGATTTACAGGTGTGAGCCAGCACAACCTGGCCAGTTTTAATATTTGAACTTTAAATATGAATTTAATCTTAAGTTTAAACTTTAATTTTACAACTAGCACCTCAAACCGATGATTTTACAAATATTGCTTAAGGTAAGGCTAGTGTAGGCTTAAGACAATTTAATCTGAAACATCAAGGAAGACTATCACAGCGGGTGTGTTGTTATGTCAGAAAGAAAGTAATATGTAAATAGCTGCAGTTTGGATAATGCTATTCTTGCCAGTGTGCAGGCCACCTCATAGATATTGTTCTTTATACAATTTAAATTAGATAAGTGACCAAAATTCTTCCTTTCTAACTTGGCAGTCGGAGCTAAGGTGTTTCCAGGAAGTACTGTATACAAAGACAGCCATCCTTATGAATTCACACATAATAGACCACTGTGGGTTCTATGAAGGAAATAGGAAAAGTACTGAGAGGTCAGATCTGATAAAACCTCAGCCAAGGGAGGACTAGCATGAGAAAGGCAGTTCCCTGTGTGAATAAGAAAATGAGTAACTTCAGAAGTGCAGCTGGGAGAACAGCTATTGGAGGGGCGAGACCTTAGAGGAGGCTGGCCTGCCAGGCAGACCGTGGCTGTTTGCAGCAGGATGTGGCTGCAGTATCTTCAGGGTTATTAAAAGTAACTGATAGGAATGTGTGCCCTTGGAGCCGGGGAGATAGAGACCATGTCAGTTTGTGAGTCTGGTGTGTCACCAGCCAGCTTCTGAGAAATAATAAACGAAGATAGTAAATTCAAAATGCCAAGTGTGCCCTTGATCTGCTGTCACTCTTCAGGCTTGCCACCCCTGGGCTCCAGGATTTTCCTGATAGTGATCAGTGGCTACTTCCAGCAAACAAGGGCCAGCAGCTGAGGAGGGAGGATCAAAAGGGACAAATGGAGGCGGCTTATAATGTATCATAGGCCCTAGATGATAGATAGACAAAGGGAGCTTTGGCCCGGAGGTCTCCAGACTCACCCCCTGAGAGGAAGAAATATGACAAAGAGAGCCAAGAGACTGGGCTACAGGCAGTCAGATGGCTCATCCTACGTGCACTTCTGTCCCCTCAGAGCCCACCGCAAGTCCATGAATTCCAGCAAGACAAGTGCTTTGAAAGCAGAAAGCTCAATGCTATGGAAGTTTCAGCTTGTGAGTGCCTTTCTGGGTGGCTCCAAAGCCTTGCCTTGCTCAGGGTCCCTTTCTGTATTGGCCTGTGCTTTAGCACACAATGGGCCGGGACACTTGGCTACTTCTCCTAAAGGGATTCCCAGGTCACATGCAGGTCACTGAGAACACCTGGCCTGGTGTGCACAGCAGCTCAGGAGCGGGACCTTGGAACTGCTTGGGAACTTTCTTCTAAGCCACTGGCACACTTAGGAACTTCAGTGGCTTTTCTTAATCTAGGGCAAAAAAGGCAAATTACTTCAAACCTTCCAGACAAAAAACAAATGCTGTGAGATAAAAAGCTAGCCTGAGACTTAAACAAAATGAAAATTTCCCTCCAACTTTGTGCCAGGAAACCAAGCAGAAAGGAGAGACTTTCTTTTTTTCTCCTCCATGTTAAAGGTTTTTTATTGTCCTCCATATTATCAATGTTTTTTGTGTAGAGATTGCTCTTTCAGTTATGGGTTCAGAGGGGCCGTACAGACTTTTCAGTCTGTGTTTGAGGCTCTGGCCTTGGTATTCAGAGCTGTCCTAGTTTAAGCTTCCACTGGGAAGCTACTCTGGGGAGAGTCCCCGGTGTGAGGGAGTCACTATGCAACCTGGTATTTGAGCAGCCTGCCAGGCTAAGCCCTCCTTTCTCACCAGGAGGGTCACAAGGGCTCCAAGAGCCCACAGTACCACTTGGCTGCTTAGCTTTGAGATTTGGGTGATTTGTGCAGAACAAAGCTCCTGGCACCAAGCTGTGCATTCACAGATTCAGCCCAACCTGGAGGGAAAAGTGTAATCCAGACCAGCCATCCCAGCCAGCATGTGGGCTTGGTGGGGAGCCGTTACCAGGTGTTAAGTCCCCAAGCCAGTTATTTCTTAGGCATAGACCCTTGCTCAAGCCATGGAAGAGAAAGAGGAAAAATAAAAAGAGGGTGATTCCCTTCCCCTCCATTCCAAGCCCCTCCCGAAAGATATATATGTCCTGGGAAATAAGGTCACTTATCAGCTGACATTTAGATAGGGAGAGTTCCGTGGCTTATTTAGGTGGGCTCAGTGTAATCGCAAGGTCCTGAAAAGTGGAAGGGGAAGGGAGACGAGGAGGTCAGGGTGCTGTAATAAGAGAAGGACTTACCCTGCCATTGCTCACTTTGAAGAAGGCTACAGACAAAGAATGCTGGTGGCTTCTATAACAGAGGAAGGACAAGGGGACACACGCTGCCTGAGAGTCTCCAGAAATGCACATGGCCCTGCTGATACCCACAGCCTTAGCCCAGGAGATCCATGTCAGAATTTTGACTCATACAACTATGAAATAATACATTTTCTGTTATTTTAAGCCATTGAGTTTATGGTAATTTGTTGAAAAGCAATAGATAACTAATAAAAACTTATATCAAAAAATAATAACAGGGGCAGCACCTGTGGCTCAGTGAATAGGGCTCTGGCCCCATATGCCAGAGGTGGTGGGTTCAAACCCAGCCCTGGTCAAAAACTGCAATAAATAAATAAATAAATAAATAACTTTCTAAATAATAATAATAATAATAACAACAATAATAGTTGCCATGTCCTGATGGATTGTTATTCGCCAGGAACTGTGCAAGCACCTTTCAAATATTACCTCATTTACACCCAGCCTTCTGAGAGGAGATGGTATCCTAGTTTCATAAGACTCAAAGCAGTGGTTCCCAGAGAGGGTTAATAAACTTACCTCTCTGAGCTTGTTACACAGACAAGTGTCTAGCTGGGATTCAAATGGAGGCTTTCCTGACTCTCCCCAAATCCTCCAACTGCCTAACATATAGGGCCCCTTAAGGGAGCGTTCCTTGTAAAGAATCTTCGGCTGGGCACCCATAGCTTGGTGGTTAGGGTGCTGGCCACATGCTCTGGGGCTGGTGGGTTTGAACCCGACTTGGGCCTGCTAAACAAAAACAAACAAACCAACAAAATGCATATATATATATATATAGCCAGGTATTGTGGCAGTCACATGTAGTCCCAGCTACTAGGGAGGCTAAGAAGAGAATCACTTGAGCCCAGGAGTTGAAGATTGCTGTGAGCTATGATGCCACAGCACTCTACCAAGGATGACAAAGTGAGACTCTGTCTCAATAAAAAAAAAAAATAAAAAGAATCTTCCATTCCTGAATTCTGAGCCCTTACTTTGGTGTCATATTTTTAAAGGAGCCCTTAGTCACTAAACACAGAACAATTTGCATTCTGAGGAAAAAGGGAGTATTCTTGACTTGTCTCCCCCGTCCCAGATGTTTTGCACATAGACCCCACAGGTGAGTTTGCCCCCACCCCTTTCTCCACCCATGATCTCAGACCTCAGGGAAAAGGTTTGAGGAGCCAGTTTGCTCCTTGCCCTTTTTGCAAGTTCAGCCGAGGGATGCTTGTTTTGAATTTAGACCTACTGCAGTTTTGTATTGTTAGTTGGGGAAGGAGTCCACAATTTCAAGACTCAGGCCATGTCTGCTGTTTGTCTTTAATGACCTAGGAAGGGCAGGACCACCAGAATCTGCATATATTCTCTAGTCATCCAAAAGTTCTTTCTTGGCCTTGGCTAACCACTGCATGACCTCTGAGGCAATTGCTAGAGATTCTCTACCCAGAGCTTGGGGGTCTGTGGTACCTCCAGAGGCTGGACCATGGTTCATGGAAGGACCCCCAGTAAGCCTTCCCTGGCTCCCGGTGTCTCCCCTCTGTGCCTAATTCTGATCTTCCCCCCATCATCAAGTAAAGCAAGGGAGATCCTCATTCTTAGACTAATCTCATTTCATACCATCCCACCTTCCGGTATTTGAACCTCGTTTCTCCTACATCCATGTATGGCCATGAGAGAATATAGACCTGGCTACTCAGTCTGATAGCTACCTGTGAAGCATGTCTGTTAAATTTTAAATTAGGCTCAGTGTCCATGACTCAGTGAGAAGGGTGCTGACTGCATACACCAAGGTTGATGGGTTCAAGCCTGAGCTGAGCCTGCTAAACAGCAATGACAACTGCAACCAAAAGTAGCCAGCTGTTGTGGTGGGTGCCTGTAGGCCCAGCTACTCAGGAGACTGAGGCAAGAGAATCACTTAAGCCCAAGAGTTTGAAGTTGCTGTGAGCTGTTACTGAGGGTGACAGGATGAGACTCTGTCTCAAAAAAATAAATAAATATTAAATTAACAATTAAAAGTTCAGGTTTTTAGTTATACTAACTGCATTTCAAGTACTCAAAAGTCCCATGTGGTAAGTGGCTATCCTACTGGACAGTACAGACATAGAACATTTCCAGCACTGCAGAAAATTCTCTTGGACAGCACTGATAGGGACTGTCTGTTTTATTGTAAGGGTGGCTGGAGAATAAAGAGAAGCCGTGGAATTTGCTGTAAGGATGCCCCAGTTCCAACCCTTAACTCTCTTGGCACGTCACTTAACTATCTTGAGTTTCAGGTTTTTGTCTCTAAAAAGAGGACAGAATTTAGACCAGTTTTACAGGACTGTTATAAGGAACAAATCAGGTGAATGAAGTGGCAAAAGTGTTTTTTAAAGTACCCAAGATTAACACTTCAATTATTCTTAGGTCCTGCAAGCCCTTTAGGGCAATCTGGGCTCTGTCCCTCTGTAACTCACTTTTCTTTATATTTACTTAACTCACTAGCCCCCTTCTTTTTGGCTTATCATAACTATATGTACTAAGAAAACAATTATAAATTAAAGGAATATGGCCTTAGAATCAGGGAAAATGTAAGTTAGAATATGATGTGCGGAAAGGGGAGAAAACAGAAAACATGGATACATGAACCACAAGGTCCTACCTGGGGGCATCTTTGAGTAATTTCAACATTCATCTTCCTGCTGGCCCATGTAAAAATGAACTTGGCCTTACTTTCCCCCCTCTTTCTTTCTGACTTCTCCCCCATATTCTCCCATTCTGTTTGGTCTTCATCTTTTTTTTGCCAGGATCAATCAGTTGATAGCTCTCCCCCACCCCTTCTCCCTCTCTCTTTCACCCCCTGCCCTTGCCTCTCCCTGTCTTTGCCTACCTTAGAACTCTCTGTCACTCCTTGTATGTCCCTGAGCATTTTTTTCAATCCTGTATTCAAGGGCTATACCTATTCTCTTGGCATAAGAAGATGCCTTCAGCACAGTGCCCAGCATCAGTGATCTTTATTGTTCCCTTCCCATCCCCATTCCTCTTTCTTCTCCTGCTTGCATAAAGGAAGCAGAAACAAAGTAGAGAGTGTGAAAGTCACATTCATTTTAGGGCTCATAAAAGGAACCTTAGAGGCAAATCTCTATTTCCCTGGTAACAGGGTGATAATTACTGCATTGACCTTTCCCAGTGCTGGTTCCACTGCCTTCCTCCTTGAGAAGAGCTGTTTCTTGTGGGATCGGTGGTCAGGGGCCACCTGTGCTGCACTGGGAGGGGTAGGGGGTGCCGACAGGAAGCAAACAATCTGCACTTAAACCACAGAGGAATTCTCCTTGGGGTTGTAAAGAAAAGAGAAGGAATGGTCTTCAGAATACCATTTCTTAGGCATACAGTGTTTTCATGTTAAAAAGTAAAAAGCAGCATGGTGGCCCCATGAGAACCTCCCAGTCCCTAATGCTGCCCAGCATCATAACTTTGTTGTACTGTTTAGTAGAAGCACAGCTGAGCTGGGGCCTGGGGGGAGGGAGAGCACAGTTATGTCCCCTAGTTATATTTTCTATAGTGGTGCCTTTTCAACAGTTGTTTAAAGGTAGTGTGTAGACTTAATGGTTGTTCAAAGTATGAATGAAAGATAGTTGGCAATATGAAAGCAAAAATGAGAGGCCAAACAAAAATGCCAAAATGGGGGATCTTTCTCTGTGTTTACGCCTCTAGTGAACCCAAAGCTTAGGCCCCCAACCCCAGTCAGAATCTGATGATGTCTCTGCCCTACAAAAAAAATAACTTCATGTGTTTTAATCCAGGTACATGAGAAAGTCTTTTATCAGTCAGGATAGGACAGGTTATGCTGCATGACAAACACCTGGGGTGGGGGGTAACCTACCCTTAACTATTTGACAGTTGCTATGTCATAGGTCATTTTCACTCTGGGACCCAGGGTGCCAGAGAAACTGCCATTTAGAGCATTGCCAGTCTTTGTGGCAAGTAGAAAAAGAACAAACTGTCTCTTAAAGCTTCTGCCTGACTGGGCATGGTGGTTCACAGCTGTAATTCCAGCACTTTAGGAGGCTGAGAGAGGAAGATCACTTGAGACAGGAGTGATCACCAGCTCAAGACATGGTCATACCCCATTGCTACAACAAAGTAGAAAAAATTACCTTGGTATAGTGACAGAGGCTTGTAGTCCCAGCTACTTGGAAGGCTGAGGCAGAGAATTGCTTGAGCCCTGAAGTTTGAGGTTGCTGTGAGCTATAATGATGCTACTGCTCTCCAGCATGAGAAATAGAGCTAGATCCTGTTTAAAAAAAAAAAAGAAAATTTCAGGCGGTGCCTGTATCTCAAAGGAGTAGGGCGCTGACTCCATATGCCAGAGGTGGCAGGTTCAAACCCAGCCCCAGCCAAACTGCAAAAAAAAAAAATTCTTCTTCCTGGAAATGACCCATGCATATTTCATTTATTTGCCATTGGCCAAGGGAAATATATTGATACATTTAAATTCAAAGGCAAAGGGAAGTGAAGTTCTACCATGTACCTGCCAGGAGAACAGAAAAACACACGTTAACTACACTAATGACTATCACTGTTTTATTACATATATAAGTAACTGCCTGAGCTTAATGTGTCCCTTCTCCCCCTGTAATTTAACCAGTTCTGTAACATGCATTTCATCACATATTTCCCGTTTACCTATCAGGTGCCAGATACCGTGCCACCCAGTCTGACTGCATGGCCTCTGGTATCTCTCTGGGGTATAACAAGCAGGTATAATTGCTTTTTGGGTAGATGAAAGAACATGATAACTGAATTGCTTAAGGAACTATATCCAATGCGATGGGTCAGTTGTATTTCAACAAAATATTTGGATTATATTTTACATGTGACAGCTTATAGAAAATGCTGATAATGGCTTGATATTTATTGAGCACCTGCTTTGCACTAGGCCTCTGGGATCTAAAAATGAGTAGGACATATCCTGTACTTAGGAAGCTTACAGTCAGGTAGAGGAGGTTACACCTAAAAGGCCATTATGATGCAGTGTGCCACACACCACAGAGAGTTATATCATGTGCTTTGGGAGCAGGGAGGACTGGAAGAAATCCCTAGGGGTCTGTGTATGGTCAGTCCTACATTGCAAACTCACTGTTTTCCTAATAAAATGCAGAAGGTTTCTTCTCCTGATATGGAAGATCCTTTAGAAACATTACCCAGGTATCTGTTAGGCCTGCCTACCTCAAGATCCATTTGGTATTTTCTTTTCTTCTTTTTTAAAATTTTATTTAATATCCTTTATCTCTCTTAAAGGGCATGCTAGCCATGATTTCTGTTACTAAAATGTAAGCTCTGACTGAAATAAGCCCAGTCTATAAGGTAGCCCTGTGAACAAGTGTCCTTACTTCCACTGTACCCTCTATATTGGTCATGATGGACAGCTGTGACAGCCCAGAGTTGCAGTGAGACTTTGTTTCTATCCAAGGTTACTTTGCATATAAATTTATTTTCCCAAGGCTACCTCTCCTATGCCATTTTATGTCAAACAAAAGCTTTCAATGCCAGAGTTAGGTTTGTTCAGAATCATCCGTTGTAGCCCTCTGACTTTGCCAATGAGGAAATTGAGATTATTAGCAGCCCAGTGATTACTCTCTGTCCTCCAGGCTTTAGGATCAAGGTCATCTCTGTGTGCGTTTAGAAAGCATGAACTCTAAGTAACTCTGATGAGAGCACGCATTATCTATCTGGAGATGGTTATGAATGCAGTCCATGCAAGGGAAGTGGTGCACTTAGAATCAAGAGACCTGTCCTAGACCTGGCTCTGCTGCCATTGAATATCTTGGCAATATGCTTTCTCTCTGTGTCCTCATCTCTCCATCTCCGCAGTCAGACTAGCTGATCTTTGAGGTGCTCAGCCTCCCATAAGTCAGTGTTCTTGTTTATCACTTGAAGGGCAGAGTTAACTGAATGACTCACAAGTTATAGCTCATCCATGCAGGGGAGGACTCTATGGACTGTTCGTCTCTGAGACATGATGACATGTGTCACTGTGTGATAGTATTTTAGCTAGGAGTGGAATCCTTGCCCAGAGCCCCTCATGTCTACAAACCCAGCAGGCTGAGCAGCCCCTGCAGCTGTCTTGCTAACGGGCCACCCTCTTCTGCACACAGCAGACCTCTTCTGAGGGAAGAAAGCCATAGGGTGTCCATCTTCACTGTGCTTCAAAGCTAAGCCTGGGCTAAGCCGCCATGCTTTTATATGCATTTGAGAGAAGCAGGTGGCTGTTGTTGCTGATGGCAGGCACAGAAGAATGCCCAGGCCTAAAGGACCAGGAAGAAGTCTTCTCAGGGCCTACTTACCTGGCATGGGAGGTCACGAAGATGGTTTTCCCAGGGCAAGGCTTATGTGTGGCAATCCAGATGTGCTGACCCCTGTCAGTTCCCCAAATGTGGGAAACTCAATTGCATAATTTGTGGTAATGGGAGACTGTGTTCATGCTTTTCCCTGGCATTAAAGAAAGAAGAAGAAATCTTCCCAAGGGGAAGTTCAGGGAGGACAGCTATGGGGTCTTGGACCTTCCTGAGATGCTTTGAAGAAAATCTGCTGTCATACAGAGTACACTGCATGAATTTTGTTCCAGTTGGAGCGTCACCAAAATTATATTAGGAGATGAAGCTCATGGAATTGTAGTCTTGTTTTCATCGAGATAGCAAAATTCCAAGTAGGCGATAAGCAATGAATTATATTTCTTTTGGTGAGTGTTTTGACTCAGGATTTAATCAGAGTTGGATGTACATTGTTCCATAAATCAGCACTAACAGTGGTGGGTGCTGCCTGTGCAGAGCTGGGCGGGTGGTCCGTCTGGGGAGTGGACAGCATTGGGACATTTGGCAGGACTTCCCCACACTGTGATTTTTCATGCAATTGATAGAGTTTGCACGGTACACCAGAGTCCCAGAGGACAAAACAACACTTGGGTTTGAAAGTTATGCAAGGAAACGAGTTTTACACATAAGGAAACTGAGGCTTGGAAAGGTGGTGTTCCTTTCCCAAAGCCACAGGGCCATACGGGAGAAGGTGAGGATTTGGATTAAGGTCTCTCTAGCCACAAAACTTTTGCTTTTAATCATCATATTTGCCTCCCTCTTCGTTCAAAGGCTCAGTTGCCATCCCTCCAAAACGTGAACCTTGTTTGGAGCTAGGTGAGTAATGGTAAGCATCTCCTTAGTGCCACATACAACCGAGGTGCTTGCAAGGTTGCCACACCTGGACTGCTGGCCTTTTAGGCGGTGTCCTATCATTTTCCTCATCTGGGAGGTTCAGCAAAAGGAAAGCCTGAGAGTGCAGCTCAGACTCAGGCCAGCCTCTGCTGTTACTGAGGGAATTCTGTCCCTTACTTGAGAGGATCTTAGGGTTGCTTGAAGCTGCAGGTATAATATTTTATTTTAAGAACATTTAACTGTTTTTTAACCCCCACCAGAGGCTTCAGAGTTAGTTCCCCTTGCCATTTCGATCACACCGGTTGACTTTCAGAGTCTGCCTGCCATCGCCTTGTCCCTGGAATAGCTTCTTCCATAGACCCCTGTGGTTTTTCTGTGTCTCGCTAATCCTGGCAGAGGAGGCTGGCTTTGCATACTCTGGCTGCCACCCCATTGTTTTCCCTTGTCCGCTGCTCACGTGGATTTATTTCCCTCATTAATCGGTGGTGCTCAGTACTGTAAAATTGTCTGAAATGAGATCTGAAGAGAGACACTGACACTTTGAGGGATGCTGGAGGATTGTGCGGAGGAGATTAAATGCAAGCCAGAGGAAATGAGGTGGTTGCATGGCTCAGTGGGCTCAGCCCCCAATTCAAGGATTTCTACTGCTGCTGCTCCCTTTAGCTTACCCTGAAATTTGGATAGAGGGATTCACACCCCTGCAGTTTCCCCACTGGCAAAATGAGGCTTAAAAAAATCCTCCCTGGATGCTTATTTGTATTGTCTGGATGTGGGTTTGGGGCATCCGTAAGTATGTAGTAGGCGACACCCTGAAGGTGATATGTAGCAGAACCAGTCATCCAGGCACGGGTCTGTTCTGTCACCTTGTCTGGGATGCAGAGGAGGAGTCAGTCAGCTGAGCACTGTGCAGGGAGATGAGGTGGATCTCCAGGTAGCCTCTCACTTGTGGCAGAATCCTAAGGAGAGAAGGGGTCCCTGAGAGTTCAGGGTACACCAGAGACAGACACACCTAGGGAGGTTGCTTAGACTCTGCCGCAGGACTGGCAATTTGACATTTGTGGTCCCTGAGTCTCACTGTCAACAACAACTCCCACTTATTGAACACCTGCTACATTCTGGATATTCTCCTAGGTGCTTTACATATTGGCTTTGGCCTCCCCATTTCATAAATAAGGAATCCTGGTATTGGTGAGTTTAAGTAACTTGCTCAGGGTTACACAGGCAGTGAGTGGCAGAGCTCAGATGCCAACCTAGATCCGTCTGGCACTAAAGCTAGTGTTGTATCTGAGACACCAGGCTGCCCCAGCTCTGAAGGGAAGGGCCTGCCCCTGTTCTGTTGATTAGTCCACAATCCAACACTGTCTCAGAATAATCTAGGAGAGCCTCTCGGCTTCCTTTGCCTGAGAATCCCAACTCATGCTCCAAGGCTGGTTCTATCCCTGCCTTCTCCCTCTCTCCCCCCTATTCCAGACAGGATCCTTTGGGGGTCTCTCTCCTACCCAGGGTCTCCCTATAAATATCATTTAGTCTCCAGTAGCACTTAACATGCCCTTGGAACCACAGCAAGTAGTCTCCCACTCTAGAGTAAGATAGAGGAACCAAAAACACTGTGTTGTTCTCAACTTTCCCAGACTTTGCACAGAGCCTGGCACATACAGTAGCAGAAGCTTGCTACTTATTTAAGTAATTACGTATTACTTAATTACTTAAATACTTATTAAATACTTATTAAGTATTTAAGGAATAGGGTCATAAGAGTTACTGAACATTTAGTTTCTCTCCCCTTTTTCCATCCAGCATGTCTTGGCAAACTCCTTTTAAACAGTCAGAGACTGTTTAGTAGGTGTTTTATATTTTTTGCAGGTGTTGTGGCACCTGTAAAATGTGTCACCTACTAAAAATATAAAAACTAGCTGGGCATAGTGGCAGGCACCTGTAGTACCAGCTGCTTGGAGGGCTGAGGCAAGAAGATTGCTTGAGCCCAAGACTTTGAGGTTGCTATGAGCTGTGATACCATGACACTCTACCCAGGATAACAGATTAAGATTGTCTCAAAATAAACAAAAATTCTGGGTGGCGCCCATAGTTCAGTGGGTAGGGTGCCAGCCACATGCACCGAGGCTGGTGGGTTCAAACCTGACTGGGCCAACTAAAATCAACAATGACAATAGCAACAACAACAACAAAAATAGCCAGGTGTTATGGCAGGCACTTGTAGTCCCAGCTACTTGGGAGGCTGAGGCAAGAGAATCGCTTAAGCCCAAGAGTTTGAGGTTGCTATGAGCTGTGACACCATGGCACTCTACCAAGGGTGACATAGACTATCTCAAAAAAAAAATTCTAAAAACTCTAGGGTGTATGTTCCCTACTATAGGAGGAACCACCCAGATGAGACACTGATTGGGATGCTTTTTTGGTGACCTTACACGAGCCCAGAAAATGCAGCCTGGAAAGGGCCTATCTGTACGTAGAGTAGGGGTCTTATAATGGCTCATTCCTGAGATCACTAAGGCCTAGAAAATGGGGATCCTTGTCCAGCTCTGAAGGGGGAAATCCTGTGCAGTTCGAGCCAGGCCACTACCATTTTTGAAAAACAGTTTTGACATATGACCCCACAGGTTCAGGCTTCGGCCTTGCCGCTACACAGAGGTCGGTGAACCATCCTGAGGCCTGTGTCCTCATCTGTACTTACTTCATTGAGCTGCTGTGAAGATGAAATCAGACAATGCCAGACATAAGGTTCCCATAAGTACTGGGTCTAGTACGTGCTTTCCATCAATGGTGGTAATTTTTCTGTAGTGATGGTTTAGAATGCCCATCTCACAGATTGGGAGAGTGAGGCACAGAAAGGCTAAGGTGCCCAGTCAGGGAGCCAGATGTAAATGTGGGCCCTCTCAGCCCCAGCTCTGGCACTGCAGCCACTGGCCTGCATAACCTCATGCCTCTATGACCCTTCTCTTTCTATCTGCCTTGGGGACGTCTCACTTAGCTCTCATCTCCTGCTGCTCCTTCTCTTAAGAGACTCTGTTGATAGAAAAAGCAGGAGTTGTTAAGGCTGGAGACCCTAATGGGTAACTAGAGCAAAAGCCAAAGTAGTCAACTTGCTCTGCCTCCCGGCAGGAGGTCCCAGCCTTTGGAACCAACCAACTAACCACCATGTAACAACATCAGAGGTGCAAACCTGTTAAAATCCCCAGCAAAGGTCTTGAAACAGAACATGAAAGGGTTTATGACCCTGTGGATTTGAACTTCTTGAGGAGCCAAGCTATAATTCCAGCTCCGCTTTTGGAAGCAAAGATCAGAACCATAATTTGAGGAGGGCCTCAGAACATGCACTGATTATGTTTCAAGACACAAGCTGTGGGACTGAAGCTTCCAGGGAGGGCCCGGGGTGCTGACCGGGAGGGGGTGTAGAGGGAGGTGTGGGGAGAGTGGAGCAGGGTGTCTAGCTGAGGCAATTAAATGTCCTTGCTTCTTAGTTTAAACAAAGGCTCTGAGGAAGCCTCCCAAAGGGCTGGCTCTTAATGGTCTGGAATAAAGGGGTAGTGAGGAGAGCCAGCAAGCTGCCAAAGCTAATGTGGGCCCTGGCCTTGAATGTCCCCTCAGGAAGTCTGCTTGGGAGGCCTCGGTACACAAGCAGCACTTGTTATGCTAATGACCCAGCCTCTCTGGTGCCACAGAGGTCAGCTCCCCGACTTCAGGGAGGAGGATGCTCCCTCCCCTCCCTCCTCCACCCATCATGCACTGCCCTGTCTGCTCCCACTGCCACTGTCCTGCTATGCCAGTCTGGTTACCCAGCCTGTCATCCCAGCGCAGCCACTGCAGTCCTCCCCAAATACAGATCTGACCACATGTGTCACTTGCCTCCTTAAAGTCCTTTGTGGCTGCACATTATTTACAGGATCAAGTGCTAACTCCTGGGAAGGCTCCAGCTTGGCCCTGTCACCACTCTGGCCCTCTCACATGTCTAACCCAGCAGCACCAGACTCTTGGTTGTCCCTGGCATACTCCGTGGGTTGTAGGTTGTAAGCCTCTGTATCTTTGCCTGTAGAATTCCCTCTGCTTGGAAAGCCACCTCCTGACCTCTCCTAACCAGCTCATAGCACTCCTCTTTCTGCATTCAGTTGAGGTGTCCCCTCTCCTAGGCATCTCAGGTTACTCAGTTCCCTTCCTTGGAGCTCCCAAAAGATCCTGTGCAATCTTCAACTTCTAACCAAATCTTGAAGTTGGTTTTTTTTTTTTTTTTTTATTTTCCCAATTGCTAGGCTTGAAGACAGAAATTCTCGTTTATCATTGAGTTTTCAGGACTTAATAAATGTATTGTCCACTGCATAGTAAGTGCTGAGTCAGCACTTACTGAACCGTTTAGACGGGTGAGTGGTATCGCTCCACTCAGACAGAGCCCTGGGCTTTTCTACTGTGAACACTGTCAGGACTGGCTCAGCCATACACACAGTGAGGGGCACAGAGCAGGGCTTCAGCAAAGAGTAGGTGTTGGTTAGGGCGCCAGCCATATGCACCCGGGCTGGTGGGTTCAAACCCGGTGGGAGCCTGATAAAACAAAACATAGCCAGGTGTTGTGGAGGGTGCCTGTAGTTCCAGCTCCTTGGGAGGCTTAGGCAAGAGAATCACTTGAGCCCAAGAGTTGAAGGTTGCTGTGAGCTCTGACACCACAGACCTCTACCGAGACTCTGTCTCAATCTATCAATCAATCAATAAATAACTAGCAGGTGCAAGCCTAGCTGAGATGATTTTGGGGTATGGCTATCCCACCTGTCTTGGCTCATTCTGGCTGCTGTAACAAAGTACCACAGAGCAGGTGGCTGACACACCACAGATTGTTCTTCTCACAGTTCTGGAAGACTGGAAGTCTGAGATCAGGGTGCCAGTATGCCAATGAGGGCCTGGTGAAGGCCCTCTCCCTCTAACATGTGGCACAAGGAAGATGAGCTAGACTGGGAAGGTGGGGAGTCCTTTTTATAAAGGCAGTAATCCCAGACATGAGAGCTCTGCCCTCAGGACCTCCCAGCAACCCCACCTCCAAACAACATCATGTTGGGTCACAGTTCCACATGAATTTAGAGAGGACACAAATACTCAGTCACCCAAGGCAAGGTGATATGGAGTCCCAGGAGTCTCGAGCCCTTGCCATATCTCAACAATCAGTTTGTGTGCAGATGGAGGATGTTGGTGCTTTCAGATTCAGAGGGCAGAACGTCAGCACTGTAGCCAGGTCAGACAAGACTTCCTGGAGGAGGCAGACTTTTAGCTAGATCTCAGAAAACAAGTGGGTGTTCTCAGTGGTGAGGAGGAGAAAGAGCAGGCCAGGTTTGGTGGGGAGGATAATAGGATGGGGTAAGTGTTGGGAGGGAGGAGACAAAGAGAAGAGCCTGGAGAGTTTTGTTCTCTGGGAAGGGAAATCCCATCTTTGAGGGCTGACTGTTTTCTAGGCCAGTAGATGCCCCATTCTGATACTCAAAACCTCACCTCTAGTAGCTGTGTCCCACCGTGCCCTTTGGAAGTAACCTCCACCAGCTGCCCTGGAACTGGCCACATATGAAGTCAACCCTGTGTCCTTGGAGAGAAGCCTTCTAAATACAGACACTGATAGACTGAAGCAAATAGCTGACTTATTTATTTAGATACCCTGGGGCTCATACTATTAGAGCTGGTCCCCTCCTAATGATTAAACACTACACAAACACCCACTGACCAGGGCACCCCACCCATGAAAGGGCTGTAAACAGCATGGGCAGCAGCTGTTCCACTAACTGGGAGGAAGGGCTCTGGAGAAATGCTTTCTGTCCTAAGCAACTAGTCTTCTAGTCAGAGCCCAGTAAGTGGACAAGACCTTTGCTGCAACTCAGGAGGGAAGTCAGAGAGGGAGATGTGGGATTCTGAGGTCACTGAGAGTGGAGAATAACAGGTACCTCCCTCCCTTCCTCTGTGCTAGGCACTCTAAATATGCTGCATGTTAATATACATCACAACCTGGTAAGTTAGGAATTACAGGTTGGGGGAGTAATGGATGGGAGTAGATTCATATGACATCAGTATTAATGGTACATTTATTTGTGTACAAGGGGAAAACTCATCACCACTCTCAAGTTGGAAGATGCAGCTGACTCAGAGAGGGTAGGCCTTTTGTCTAGAGTCACACAGCAGATGAGTACTAGAGAGAACACCAGAGTCCAGGTCGTCTGACCCTCCAATAACAAACACTCTCCATTATCTCAGATTGCACTCTATTCTCAGCAGCTCTCAGGGGTCAATGACTAAAAAGTGCTAAGCGTGGGACTTTGCCTCTCTTTGTTCTACCTGAAGGGATCACAGCAAAACCTGTCCTTTTCCTTTGCTTGGTTTGCTGAAAGATCAACTCACAATTATGGTAGATTAATAAGAGAAAGTTTATTTTCAAATACCATGTGCACAGGGGAACTATAAGAATGATTACACAAAGTCTCAATGATGGTTGGAGAATTTTATAGATGCCTTTTGGAAGGGAGAGGGGAGGCTCGCCACCTGTGGCTCAAGCGGCTAAGGTGCCAGCCACATACACCTAAGGTGGCGGGTTCGAATCCAGCCTGGGCCCGCCAAACAACAATAATGACTGTAACCAAAAAATAGCCAGGCGTTGTGGTGGGCACCTGTGGTCCCAGCTACTTGGGAGGCTGAGGCAGGAGACTCGCTTGAGCCCAGGAGTTGGAGCTTGCTGTGAGCAGTGAAGCCATGGCACTCTACCCAGGGGGACAGCTTGAGGCTCTGTCTCAAAAAAAAAAAAAAAAAGGAAGGGAGAGGGGAGATGTGGAAAGTATTGGTGCAGCAAGTGGCTGCTGGAGGAGGATGCTGTAGATGGGTGAAAACAGATTGATTTGTAGATTAGCCTGAGAGACAGGTCTCCTGCTCCAAAGACCCTGGGGCCGAGTCTATTAGCTTGCAATAAGGAAGTCAGCAGCCATCTGTAATTCCCAGTCAGGCTATTCAGGCTTTATATAGACAGAGGAAAGGCATCTTCCAGTGCTTTCTGATCATGAATGGCCTTTAATTCAAAATACTCTTATTTGAATAATATAAGCACTTCTTGTTATACCAAGAAGTCATATTTGGGGGCAAAATTGCCTTAGCGCCTTCATATCCAAACCAGGGGTGTCCAACCTGTGGCCCACAGGCTGCATGTTGATTTTGTGAGGTGGTGTTGGATATCACAAAATTAGACACAGACCTTTTATTTGCTAATCAGCTTTCATTAATGTTTTTGTATTTAATGTGTAGCCCAAGACAACAATCATTCTTGTGGTTCCCCTGTGCCCATGGTATTTGGAAATAAACTTTCTCTTACTAATCTACCATAATTGTGAGTTGATCTTTCAGCAAACCAAGCAAAGGACACCCCTTATAAACCCACTTCGCTCTTTAAATGCTACTTGAGTCCATCAGGGAAAAAAAAAAATCACACCTGCTCTGCCTGATTTCTCTCCAGGAAGAAGGCAGCTGGGCCCTGGTGGTGAGGGATTCATATCCACCTACCTGCATGCACCCTTCCCAGTGTTATAGAAGGGCCTAAGCAGGCTGTGGGCATGCAGCTCCTGATAGCCTGGATGAGAACAAAGGCCTCCCTTGTTTGCTAGCCATCTTGAATTGTTAGCGTCCACTGCTCCTATGCTCAGTAAGAAAAACAACCATTCTGTTCATTGGATTTGGGTTTTCTTTCCTGTGGTTTTATCATATTATTAATAATAATAATAACTTGTCACCACTAGAGAGTATGGAGGGATCATGTAAGGACAGGAATATCTGAGAAGAAAACATCTAAGAGAATTCCATCCAGGCTGGTGAACCATCAAACTTGTTTGCTGGTGAACCCCTGGAACCTTTCAAAATTGGGTTTCATATATGAGGGCTCTTGGAACTATCAGGGTGGAGATACCTCCAGATCATCCAGAAGTCTGCCCGTGATTCCCAGCAGGAGTTGCTGCTACACTGGCCCTACATTGCCATGCCTGTCACTGCAGAAGGCCTAATGTGTTTCTTTTGTGTAGTCACCAGAACAGTTAGAATTATGATGCTGAAGAGTGAGCCTGCTGGGCTGAGATGTCCTCAGAAGGAACCTTCCCTTCCAGAGCTGTTGTTTCTAGTGTCATCCACACGTTTGTGCTTTGGCTTCCCCTCCTATCAAACAGGCCCGTGAAGTCCTAGTCTCCCCTCTCCCCACTGCAGTAAGTCACGTATGGCCGAGAAGCTTGCTGCACTCCTAGGAGTCTGGTGGAATTGCAAGTGTGGGGCTCTGACCAGGGTAGCAGTCTCGTCTTTGCTGCTGCCACTGAGGAAGTGACCACCTGGTGCTAATGGAACATAAAGCAGTGGGCTCTGATGCTGAGCGGTTTTGATGTTCTGATCAGGTTACAGTTAATTCTTTCAAAACACCCTTCCAAGAGAGGCTCAGCCTTGCCATTCTCATAAATTCTGTCTCACTGCCAGTGCCTTAGTGTAACTTAAGGTGGTGCTAAAAGAAGATAGCATCTAAGCCCACTGGGCTGCTTTTCATCTTATAAGCATTAAGTCCTCATCATGGACTGCACTGGCCATGGCTCTAGGTCTAGACACCGCCAGATGTGCTGTGGGGAGTTGGGGGCTTCTCATCTGCCTTTCTTTCTTGCAAATGCTTCCTTTGATGCAAGACCTTGAACCCAAAGCAGTACAGCATACTGGTTAAGAGCAAAGGCTCTCCAATTCCAGCCCAGCCAATTACTATCCGATGCCTTAGGGTAAGTTAGTGCAAATGGTTAGAGGTCCTTCTTGGTGGAGTTGTGAGGTTTACCTGTGATAATCCCAATAAATGATAGCTATTAATTGGAAGAAAGGTTCTGCTCCAGGCCAGGGCAGAAATGTCTCCTGACTCACTCTCACTAGACCACAAGCTCTTTGACAGTAGAGACCCTCTCTGTCTAATACTTTAAAGCCAAGGCCTGGGGAATAACTATCACATGATAGAAGTTCAATAAGTGTTTGTGAACGATTTCAGTTCCTAGTGGTTCTGCTTAGTTTTATCATTCTTTAAAAACAGAACAAAGGGAAATGAGTCCCATGTGGAATGAGAGATTTTCAATAAGGAGAGGAACACAGGGAAAGGGAACTGACATTTCCGAGCATGTCAGTGTGCCAGGCAGTGGGCTAAATGCTCAGTGTTTCATCTCATTTTATCCTGCTGCACTCCTGCAAGGCTGGTGTGATCTTTACTGTTCGCATTGGGAAACTAAAATGTAGCTCACAGAAGTGAACTTGCCTAAGGTCAGATGGTGGAGAAGCTGGGATAATGATTATAGTAGCCATAGCAGTTAACATGTCTGTAGTACATAACATACTGGGAGCCAGGCACTTCGTCTGACTTTACTAATTTAATCCTCATGACACTGAGATGTCCTCATTTTAAAGATGAGGGGGGCGGCACCTGTGGCTCAGTGGGTAGGGTGCCAGCCCCATACCCTGAGAGTGGTGGGTTCAAACCCAGTCCCAGCCAACCTGCAACAAAAAAATAGCCAGGTGTGTGGCAGGCGTCTGTAGTCCCAGCTACTCAGGAGGCTGAGGCAAGAGAATCGCCTAAGCCCAGGAACTGGAAGTTGCTGTGAGCTGTGTGATGCCATGGCACTCTACCGAGGGTGATAAAGTAAAACTCTGTCTCTACAAAAAAATAAAAATAAAGATGAGGGGGCCGGGCACAGGGGCTCACACCTGTAAACCTAAGCACTCAGGAGACAGAGGCAGGAGCATCCTTTGGGCTCAGGAGTTCCAGACCAGCCTGAGCAACAGTGAGACCCTGTCTCTACTAAAAATAGAAAAATTAGTGGGATGTTGTGGTAGGCCCCTGTAGTCACAGCTATTCAGGAACCTGAAACATAAGGGTTGCTCGAACCTAGGAGTTTGGGGTAACTGTGAGCTAGGCTGATGCCCTGGCACTCTAGCCTGGGCAACAGAATAAGACATATTCTCAAAAAAAGAAAGAAAAAAGATAAGGGGACTAAGGTACAAAGATGGAAACTAATTTGCAAGTAGTTCAAAGTAGAGCTGAGACCGAAAGCATGGTCTACAGAGATCATTTTCTTCCTGTCTTATGGGAGGCATTAGTAGGTTATTTGCAGGCGTGAACTTTGTAGAATACGATTTTTAAGTAAAATGGTACCGCTTTCCCTGGAAGTTTTGGAAATGAAGCTTGCTGTGCACACGCACAGGACATGTGAGCAGAATTTCTCCTGGCAGTGCAGAGCAGGGATGGGTATGTACACCTTTGAGTCCCCTGGTGGGCTTGCTTTGTCCTTTGTCATTCCACATTCACTGGGGTGGCAGTATTATTTTCACTGAAGAAACTGATCTGCTTTTCTGTGGAGCAAAATGACAGGTTGGAAAAGGCTCTCAAAATCTAAATTTAGCCCGCAGAATGTATTCATGTGCCGCGCACCCGGGTCACCGGGAGGAGATAGGTTTGACAGGTTGGCTGGGGGACAAAAGCCAGTCCTTGAGGAAATCAGCTCTCCTTTGAAAGGTAAGTCGGACTAATTATTTGTCTGTGTCAAGTCTGGTGTGGGTGCCCATTGATCAGCAGCTACAGCAGGAGAGGTGGGTACCAGGAGGCTTAAGTGCCACCACGCTGGGGCTTCTGCTGTGATGGCCTTCCAAGCTCAGCCAGCGGTAGAGGAACTGCCCACTCTCGCCAGCCCACACTTTGGAACCTTTGTTCTATGGTGCTGTTGAGGATTTGTAAAAATATTTTATTTCCAGAAAATAGGAGAAGAACTTTGTTATGCTTTACTCCTTGTGCAAATCTTGTGAGACTGACTAGGGAGCCCTGTTTTGTGGAGGCAGAGGGGTCAGAACCCCAAGCAGTTCAAAACTCTCAGCTTATATGTTTTAAACTTCCATCAGCCAGGGTGTGTGCATGGAGAAATGCCAGTCTTCAGCTGTGACTTTTCTCTCTTACCTTGACTCTTCTCTTGAGGTCTGAAAACTTCTAGAGAGCTTTCCCCAGCCCCTGGCAGCCCACAGAGATTTCAAGGACACAAGGGAGAAAGCCTGCTTGCAATCAGCATCTTCAGGTTGACCCTTAGGATAGAGGCTCAGATGACGATCATTCACACCAAAGCTGTGTCCAGGGCAGCAGCCAACAGATTTTGGAAATCTCTTGTGGGAGATGACTTCTAAATTTAGACTTGTGTATTTCTTTTTTCTGCTGCTTGTGTCTTTGATCTGTTTGGCAGCTGAAAATTGAAGTTCCTCAGATCTTTTTTTCTGGCCTGGTTGTTTTGCTAGATAAACCGTTTGCACAGAGTGGTGCGTGTGCCTGCACATGCTTAATTTCCCTGGCATCTGATAAATGTTTTGAAATAGGATAATGCTGGAAGCATTTTTCATTACCTTAAAGTGCTCTGCTTTAACGGAATTGATTCTTTTCCTCAACTGCTGTGTTACTGCTTTTTTTTTTTTTCTTGAATGAATAAGATTCCGCTACTTTTCCTTCTTATCATTCCCACCCTGGGCCACCACCACTTTCTATAGTGTTTGCTGGCAAATGAGACTTTACGTGCCCATGTGGCTACCCAGGTGTCAGTGAGACCTCTATGACCATGGAGTGGGAATTTGGGATTCCTAGCCTGTGATGAATAGATGAAGTTAGGTGTAAAGCAAAGGCACTGATTGGACGTTGGAGAACCTAGGAGTTCACCTTGCATCTGTTACTAAACAATGTGACCTCTGGCAAGGCACTTCTCCTCTCCCCTCCCTGAGCTCACCCAAGGAATTGAGCCAAATGGCTCCTGAGTTTCTTTCCAGATCTAAACATCTTTGGGGTGACCTCAGTTTACCAGGTAACCAACCTCTCTAAAATCCGACATTTGATTATCAGAAATACAATGCATGGAGATAGGTGTTGTTTAACTCTGTGGTGTCTGAACTGAGGATCTAAGACCTGTGACAGATGAGCTGAGAGACAGTGTTGTGGCTCACACCTTTCTGTGGGGGTGGACCTATCACTTAACAAATGCTGACTTGTCAAAGAAATAAGATAAAATGCAAACATCAGAGTGAGATTCCTGAATTGGGAAACAGAGCTGGATTAATTTTACTTCAGTATGTCTGCATCCCCCTGCACATAGCGTTTCCAAAAGCAGTGAATGCCTATGAGCTCCCAACCCCTTCTTGGGATAAGGTTTGAAAGTCTCTTACTAGGCTTATTATGAGATCTGGCTCCCATTATTTCTTACCATACCTTTCCCCCACCCCGCCAACCACACTGAGTCAAACCATCCTTTCACCTTCTCTAGCATTCCCTCCACCTTACCCATCCTTTCAGGGTGCAAGTTAAATGTCACCTCCTCTAGGAACCCCTCCCCCACCAGAAACTAGATTGTCTCTCCTATTGCTCCCATGGTACCCCAAACTTTTCTGTATTATGGCCTCAAACATATATTATAAATGCCTGGTACTAGCCTGTCACTTGAACTTGTACTCTAAGAATCTTGAGGGTGAGTACCTATCTCACAATTGTTCCCTTATTACCCAGGCCAAATGTGGAAACCGCTCAGACAGGTGGGCTAGCTTCAGTTCATACAGCGCAGCTTGTTAGTGGAGCCAAAATTCCCTCCCAAGCCTGCCTCCTTTAAACGCCAGCCCTCTTCTATTCTGTAAGAGTTCTCACCCTGACCCCATCTCCCCCTAATTGTGAAGACAGCTTTTCTCTTGAGACACCTTGTATGATCTCATAAGAAACAGTGGGAAAGAATGGAATTTGTTTTGCAGACCTTTGATTTAGAGCCTCATTTGCAAGATTGTCTGCCCCCATGGATCCAGACTAAAAACAAGAATACTTAGGTTGATTGGCTCAAACAGCACAGAGCCTGCCGCAGGAACAGGGCATTAATAAGAGTGAGTCTTGTTTTCTTGCTGGAGTTTGACATGACCTTCTCATCCCAGATGCATTTGAGAGATAAGTGTGGCAGGCCCTTTTTTCTTTTCTTTTTTTCATTTGTGAATTTTGAAATCTAAACACGCCTCTGTCTGTGCCTCTTGGATTCCAGCAGCTTTAAATGTCCTTGGATTTTTTTGAACCATCCAAGTCTGTAATATGTGTACAGCTGTGGCTCTTATCAGAATGCAGACATGCCCCTCATTACTGCTTAATTGCAGTTCTCCTGCCGGGTGATCTGGGCTCAAACCCCCGAGTTCTGTGACTGGTAATCTGTTTTATAGCATCGGCTACATAGGATACATTACATATCTTTGAGGCAGCTGCTCTTTAGGTAAATTAAAACCTGGGGGTCTTTTTTTTTTCCTTTAGGAAACTTTAAGTACTGTAACAGGATTTCACTTAAGGCTGTATAAGACTTATTTCACCAGATTGCTATTTAAAATTTCTAACAAAACACCTTTATGAATAGCAACTGTAATACCCTTAATCCACTAAACTTCCTGACATTTTAAACTAAGTGGATTGCTGCGAATGAAATCAGGTTCTCCCATCTCTCTCTGTCTCTTCCTTTCCCCAGCCCTGCCCATCTAACCTCAGAACCAAGGTAGTGAGTTGCAAATTCTTTGTTGCTATGAGGCCACCAAACTAGAAAAGACCAAGAAACACAATGTAGTTTCTCCAGACTCCAGGTTTCATAAGTACCTACCCTCACCCACTGCTCTTTTTAAAAACAAGTTTGAAGAGATTTCGATTTCTGATCAAAGAATTTTTGTTAAATGTAATTTTATTTCTTATTAAAAATAAACCCAAAGCCTACTTTTTATTATCGAAAAATAGAAATGCAGATAAGCAAACAGTAGGGAAAAAATAAAGATATTATATATGTTAATATTATATAGCACAGAGATATCTACTGTTAACACCTTGATGCTTTCCAGATTTTTTTTTTTTTGGCTATTCATATAAGCAGGTACACATTCTATTTTTTAAGAGACCAAACATTTCTTGAGTATTTACTGTGAGCCGTGTACCGTTCTCAATGTGTTACCTGTATTGATTCATTTTTATAGCACCTCTAGGAGTAAGAACCCACTGTACAAGGTGATGAAACGGAGACACACAATGCACACTTGCGTGTCAAAATTTACACAAGGCTAGGTATAGTGGCTCACACCTATAATCCCAGCATTCTGGGAGGCTGAGTCAGGTGGATTGGTTGAGCTTAAGATTGAGTTTGAGACCAGCCTGAGCAAGACCCCATCTCTACTAACAATAGAAACACTAGCTGGACGTAGTTGTGCCCACCTGTAGTCCCGGCTACTCATGAGGTTGAGGCAAGAAAACCTTTTGAGCCCAAGAGTTTGGCTTTACTGTGAGCTCTGGTGCTACAGCACTCTACCCAGAGCAACAGAGTGGGACTGTCTCAAACAAACAAACAAAAAAAGGTCACACTAAAAGAGGCAGAGCCCAGATTTGAAGCTAGAAAGTGTGACTCTATAGTCTTTAATTTTAACTGCTATACTACAGAGGGTCCAGAAAGAAAAATGAGAGGTGTTTATAGTCTAATTTTGTAATTTGACACTATAGCGTGAGCATCTTTTTGTTCCTTGACGTCTTGTTTAATGGCCACACAGTATCCCATTCTATGGAGGATCCACAATGAGATTAATTCTTTCCCTGCTGTTGGGTGATCAGGCTGTTCCACCCCTTTTGTTCTTACAAACAACAATGCAAAGACCATTCTTGGACCTAATGTATACACACTAGTGTGGGCTGCAAATAAAGCCTGTATTCTATATTTTCCTTATAATTCTGACATTTGTGTGTACAGATGATGCTCTTGAGGCACTATAGGAGAATATAGTCTTGAGAAGGTTCTGGCTGCTGGTGACAGGGCCACCCTGAACCATTCACACACTTTCTATTCATACTCCATTGTTCCTGGTACCATGTTTGGGAGAAGATTGGCTGAAGAATAGAGTTTCTGTCTGGGTCCAGAGGCAGCTGAACCTCCATATTTAGCACCCGTTTGAACTGTGCTTGACTTGATTGGGAATGTTTATCTTTCTCTCTAAACTTAAATGAAGTTTCTAGTCCTGCCGATAGAGTCACCAACTCCTGCGGAGGAGAGGGGAGGAATTAGGTAAGGTTATTGTCAGCATATCTAATATTCAGCCAGTAAAGGTGGCTAAAATTATTAAGGTCAAGAAAATTATCCCTGACGTGCCAAGTACCAGACTCAAGTCAGAAATTCAGAGGTGGCTCGGCACCTGTGGCTCAAGTGACTAAGGCACCAGCCACAATACCTAAGGTGGTGGGTTCGAGTCCAGCCCCGGGCCCACCAAAACAACAATGACGGCTGCAACCCAAAAAAAAGAAAAGAGCCAGGCGTTGTGGCCGGTGCCTGTGGTCCCAGCTACTTGGGGGTCAGAGGCAGGAGACTCGCTTGAGCCCAGGAGTTAGAGGTTGCTGTAAGCTGTGATACCACAGCACTCTACCCAGGGGGATAGCTCGAGGCTCTGTCTCGGAAAAAAAAGAAAAAGAAATTCAGAGGTAAGCAAGGTGCAGTGGCTCACACCTAATTTTATCACCTGGGAGACCGAGGTGAGTGGATTGCCTGAACTAACAGTTTCAAAACCAGCCTGAGCCAGAGCGAGACTTCATCTCTAAAAATACCGGAGCATTGTGGTGGTTGCCTATAGTCCCAGCTACTTGGGAGTGTGAGGCAAGAGAATCACTTGAGCCCAAGAGTTGGAGGTTGCTGTGAGTTTTGACACCATGGCACTCTACCGAGGGTGACATAGTGAAACTCTGTCTCAAAAAAAAAAAAAAAGAAAGAAAGAAATTCAGAGGTGATTTCGAGTGTTTTCAAGCATGGGCTCTTAAATCAGAAAAACTGGGCCTCACCAGGAGTGTGGCCTTGGGCATGTTACTTAAACCACTGCTCATTTCCTCAGATAAATTGGGAATAATAATATTTCCTGCATAGGGACTGTTAGAAGGGTTAAGTAAGACCATACCATTTTTGTAGTAACTGCCATGATAAGAACTTAAATAGGAGCTTAAGATAGCCCCAGAAGTACGCTGGTTTATGAATCAGGCAGACCTGTGACTAGTTTGGCTTTAGTATTTATTAGCTATGCAATCTTGAGCAACTTAACTAACATCTCTGAGTTGTAGATCATCTTTCTATTAACTTGAGAATAATAAAACCTTTCTTACTGAGGTATTGTGAGTTTTGATATCAACACTGTCTGCAGGATTAGCAGAGTCTCTGGCACACAGTTGGTTTTTCAGTACGGACAGATGCATTAGGAGCCCCGTTTTCCTTCTCTTTCTCCATTCAAAGCATTTTTCTTTTGGAGACTGATAGTCTGATGGAAGGGGTTTAATTCTTAACTAGTCTGTAACTTTTCAGCTAGCCTCCCCGCTAGGCAAATACCTAGAATGAGTTGGGCTCTTTGCCAAACTTTTTTTTTTTTTTCCTTTCAACTTAGACAAAATTGTGGTTTAGAGATTGTGGAAGGTTTTGTGAATCTATTTTATAGTCCCTATAAACTCAGAAGGGAAACAATGAAATACCAAAGCTAAGGTACAGAGCAGGTTTTCTTACAAGAAAAACTATGACCTCATAGAGGTGTAGAAAGAGTTTTGCGGGATGAGGTATTTCCAGGATCTGATTCAGTGCCTGGCACCTCAAATGTCTGCACTAAATTCAAGGGTTGTCCCCAGCAGGGGACAGATGGATCATGAGTCAGATTCACAAGGCAAATGAACTTTCTTTTAAGAAGGGATTTCAGTGGGAGATCCTGGGGTGTAGTTTTACAAAACATTCATACTCCAAAGGGTCTTAGCGGATGCTGGAGTGGCAGCCTGCTCACTGAAATCGGAGAGCCACATTCAGGAAGTGATTCCTTTAAAGTCAACGTGGTGACAGATGTAGGACAAGAGCTCAGTCCCCGGCTCTTGTTCCAGTATTCCCTTCTCTGCCCTGTAGTGTGGCCCCCACAGTATGAGAGCTGTGTGACCCACACCAGCAGGAAAGAAGTTAGAACAGAATCCCCAAACTGTTGGCTTAAACCGCAGTCTGCCTCGGGCTACCTGGGATGACCACTTACAAGTTTGTTCTCCAGTCTCTTCCTTTTCCCATCGTACTTTTCTCTTCCTCCTCACCCGCCACCTGCCTGTCCCCTTCTCTGATTACCCTGCAGTGGACACACTCAAGGATGTTCTTGGAGCTGGACCCATATTAGAAAAAGCCAAAGAGTAGCTTTGAAATATGTCATTCATTCCTCTCCAATTTAATAGAGAAAAATAGTTGAGCTGCAAAAATAAATACCTGAACTCTCAGAATTCTCTCTATGCACCCCGACACCCTTATAAAAATGCAGATTCTTAAAACCAATGGCATTTCTTAAAGTCTCTCTCTCTCTTTTTTTTTTTTTAATTCAAAATGCCACATGGATTTGCCTCTTCTGTTATTTTTTTTTTTTCCTAAATAACCAGGTTCATTATCATGACCAAAGATGCAGGAAGGCCCACTCCACATTGTTCCCTGAAGTACCTCCTGAGCTAACTTTTTCATCTGCTGCTACCCCTTCTGGCCTTGGAGGCAATGACAGGAATTTTTGTGTCTGTTGTGGTTAGCCAGGGGTGTTTGAAATGGGGTTTGATGGGATAATCTAGGCTTTACTATCTAGAAAGTGATGTGTAGGCACAAGTTTTAAAACTTGCACCAAAATTGTCAACTTTCAGCATGGCACAGCACTCTGCACAGGCAGCCTGAGCACAGCTGTTTTGGACTTTATTGTCCCATAATTTCCTCTTCTCCCCAATTATATGCTCTCAGCTCACTGTTTCTTTCATGGCACGTATCATGGTTAGATATATTAGTTTCTTATTTTACTGCCTGATCCCTCCACATACAGGAGACTATAAGTTCCATGAGACACCTTTCTCTGATTACATGCCACTGTGTTCCTAGCACAGTGCCTGGCATGTAAACGTATGCAGCCAGCCAGTATTTTAAAGAGAGCAATCACTGGAAATACAGGAGGAGCCACGTAGCATAAGATTTGGTAAAAGGGTATAGCTAAACTGGACTAAGCCCCAAAGTGTTAGAAGTAGCTAACAGACTCTGGGGTAACCTTGAAAGACCCTGGCCCACGGGGTGTCTTGTGTCACCCATTGGCATAGTGACTGGGAGGTTTTCACCCCTCTGCACAGTGTGGCGTCTGAAATCAGGCAGGACTTGCCTCCAGCCTATTGCTCAGCACTCATATGACTATGGGTAAGTCATCTAAATCCTCTGATCCTCAGTTTCTATAGCATAGGAGTAATAATGCATGTTAGAACAGTTCTGAGAATTAAATGAGATTTATAGATGGGAAAACCGGTAAGTCTTAATCATTGCTATTGAGAATAACTTCGGCTTCACGTGTCCTCTGTTGGAAATGCTGCCATTCTGGCTTGACGGAGCCAACTGGAATCCTGTCCAAAAAGACATCCGTGGTGTCAGACTGAGGAGGGAAGGTCTGGATGTGTGATTTAAGGCTGAAGATGCTATCACCCACCTACTCATGTCTTCAGTTTCCTTTGTCTAAGGTCTTAACAAACCTCTAGCTTTGGATTGAGAATGGGAGGGGCATAAACCAAAGAGCAGACTGGATGCCCTTCCTGGTGAACGAAGCCTTTTGTTTAAAGATTGAAGAGTGTGAATAGTATGGTACCCACAGTGGTGGGCTCTAGACAGTCTCAAGAAACAACCAAGAAAAACGTAACAAAAACTGCAATGCTGTAAGACATTTGAAGCTGAAAGGCAGCTCATCCTGTGTTTGTAGTAAGATTGGAGATAGTGTCACTTCCTTGCTGGAAGGGTAATGAGGGATTCTACGGAAGCTCAGCCTCCTTCCCATGACCTCACGTTCTTTTTTGCTGTTTTTGGCCAGGGCCGGGTTTGAACCTGCCACCTCCAGTATTTGGGGCTGTTGTGCAGTAAACAACAAAATGGCGCTGGTTCAGGGCCAGTGCCCTACTCCTTTGAACCACAGGCAACACCCTGACCTCATGTTCTTGAACAGGCGTCCTCAAACTATGGCCCACAGGCTACATGCAGCCCACCTAGGACATTTATCTGGCCCGCTGGGTGTTTTTGCCACCGCTGCCTGTCCTGCTTAGCAGCTGACTTCTCCCGGGGCCCACAGTCTGGCCTTCCAATGGTCTGAGGGACAGTGAACTGACGCCCTGTTTAAAAGGTTTGAGGATCCCTTGAACATTAGCTGGCAGGGAGGCCTTCTTGCTCATCCTGTAGGGTCCTATTTCCCAGATAAGAAGGGAGGAGCTGCCTGGACACACTGACTGGCCTCCATAGCTCTTGACAGACACCTCACCAGGATCAGTTGTTCCTAATGGGTCTGAGAGTTCTCCAGAGGGTGGACATTCTTTCCCAGTAATGTCACCTCCACCCATTTTCCAAGCTCCAAGCATGGTAGCCACCTTTTCGCTTCTCCAGCACACCCAGCTGCTCCCTCCTTTGGGCGTTTGGAGGACACGTGATGCCACATTTCCCGTCTCCTCCATCTGGAACACCTGTTTTCCCTCCGCTGATGGCCGGCCAGCCCCCTCTCATCTTTCTGTCTTCCTGTAAATGTCACTTCCTGGGAATGGCCTTTCCTGACCATGCTATTTAAAGTAAGTGTTTCCTGTGACTTTCCTTCACGGCAGCCTGTTTATTTCTTTCCTCACTTTCCTCCCAGCCCTAAGGATTGTACTCATTTGTCTCCTCCAGGTAAACAGCCCTGCTGGGGGCTGGGCCCTTCTCTGTCGCTCCCATTTATACTCCCCATGTCCAGCCAGCCTGGCAACTGGTGCAGGTTCAGCCCTCAGTGACTATTCAGAGAATGTCATTCATTTTTTACCCCCAAGCTACTTTGTTTCTTACAATTTTTATTAAAAATCACAAAGTCCCTAGTGATAGCTCCAATACTTGGAAATCCCTAGAATATTTCTCTAGGGATTGCTAGAGAAATAGCAGATCCCGAGAGTATTCCTCCCTTCCCATTGCCTGCTGCAGACCACACCACATAAAATTCCACTCGTTTCGAATCTTTTAATGGCTCACATGCACAGATCTTTATTTAACCCTTTATCTTTTAATTCGTGTTTATTCATCCAAAAGAGTTTTCCTTCCTCCCTCCCTCCTTCTCTTTGTTCTGATAAGAGCAAGCCAGAAGAAAGCAATGGAAACCAATGGAAAGACTGATTCCCAAACTAAGGAAACAAAAGCCACGGGATAGAAGTGAAAATAGACCTCGTATAAAGTTGGTGCCTTAAATCGTAGAAGCAGCTGCCCTTAACCTAGGCTTTATGAGACAGAATTCAGATAGTCCATGAATTCCTTGAAATTAGTAAAATATACTTTTATGCCATTTTTCTATGGGAGAGTTGAGTTTCTGTCCAATTCTCAAATGAGAATTTATTTTAACCAAATAAAATATTAAGAACTACTTTTTTGTTTTGTTTTCTTTTTTGAGACAGAGTCTTACTTTGTCACCCTCAGTAGAGTGCTATGGCATCATAGCTCACAGCAGCCTCAAAGTCTTGGGCTCAAGGGATCATCTTGCCTCAGCCTCCCAAGTAGTTGGGACTATAGGCACCTGTCACAACACCCAGTTATTTTATTTTTATTTTTATTTTTTTAGAGGTAGGGTCTTGCTTTAGCTCAGGCTGGTCTCAAACTCCTGAACTCAGGCAGTCTGCCCACCTCCGCCTCCCAGAGTGCTAGGATTACAGGTGTGAGCCACCGCACCCAGCCTTAAAATATTAAGAACTATTGAGCAAAAAGTCCTTGAAAATGCCACAAAGTCCCCAGGAGAACACACACAGTGTTCAGTTCTGTTTTGTCCTCCTGCGTTCAGTTGGTTCAGGGCTGTATCAGCCATGCTGTAGACACTGGGAGGGTACGGCTCAGAACAAGAGCACACAGTATGCCTGGCCTCACAGTTTGGGGGTGGGGGAGCTCATGGAGCTCACAGTTTGGGGATGGGGGAGACAAACTGTTGAAAAGATAAGGTGTCAGTCTCATGAAGAAAACCATATGGTAGAACCAAAGTCTAGAGGGTAATTCCTGAGGACGTGACATTCCAACTGAGACCTAAATGGCTAGAAGTAGGCAGCCAGTAGGAGATGAGGTCAAGTGCATTTCAAACAGAAGGAGCTACAGTGCAAGGGCTGAGGAAACAGAATAAGCTTGGCACATTTGTGGGCCATCTCTGGACACCTGAAGGGAAAGGGCAGAGTAGCAGGCAAGGTGGGCAGGAGCCAGTTCACGTGGGCCTTCTAGGCCAAGGAGACAAATTTGGATTTTATTCTGTAGTCCCTGGGAAATTATTGGAGGGTTTTAGGCAGGCACGTGATATGATCTGAGGTATATTTGAGAAAGAACACTTTGCTGCTGCATGGAGGACAGACCCTAGCAGGGCACAAGGGAAGGCTGAGGTGTCCTACGGTAGCTGTTGCAAGAGAGAACTAATGGCAGGGTTATCTTACTGCAGACGCTGAGTAGTGATCAGGTTCAAGGTGTACCGGGAAGGTATAGCCCATGGGTTGGTTAGTGGATTATATATAGGAAGCAAGAAGGAACGTGAGAATTAGGATGGCTAATGGACAGTCATACTTTCAGATGGGAAAGGCTTAGGGAGTGGAGGTGCAGACAGTTTGGATGTTGGAAGCAATGGTTTTGCATAAGGTACATTTGATTTTAGATGTATTAAAAAGGGGTCAGGCTAGAGATTTCAGTTTAGTGCGTCTGTCTACACCTAGGATTTAGAGCCATGGCATGAGATCACCTACAAAGCAACTCTGCAGATAGAGAAAAGAAGGGGGCTAAGGACAGCCTGGGAGGGAAAGGAAAGGGATCACAGGAGACTGAGAGGCACAGCCAGGATGGAAAGGAGGAACCAGATAGAGATGGTGGCATGGAAGCCCAAGAGGAGACCCAGCTGCTGAAAATTCAAGACAAAGAGTTGACCATTGGCTTTGGCAAGAAAGAAGCCATTGGTGTTCTTCGAGGAAACAGGTCTCAGCAGAGTCATAGGGACCAATGTTTTGACTGGTGGGTTGAAGAGTTCCTGAGGACACAAGACAGGCAGAGAGCTCCTGTGAGAGGTTTTGCTGAAAGATGCAGCAGAAACTGGCATGATCATGGAAGGGAATATGAGCACAGGGTCAAAGGAGATGAGATGAGATGAGAGATATATTTCCCAGCCAGTGAGGAAAAGTCAGTAAAGTGGGAAAACAGATTATGTTGGAGAAGGAGCAAAGCCTCTTCACTAGTGTTTATTATTCATTAAAAATAAGTGAACATGGCTGGGTACAGTGGCTCACGCCAGTAATCCTAGCATTCTGGGGGGCCACCGTGGGTGGATTGCTGAACTCACAGGTTTGAGACCAGCCTGATCAAGAGCGAGACCCTGGTGGTGCCCATAGCTCAGTGGGTAGGGTGCTGGCCACATACACCAAGGCTGGTGGGTTCAAGCCCGTCCCAGGCCTGCTAAACAAAAATGACAACTGTAACAACAACAAAAAAAATAGCTGGGCATTGTGGCAGGCACCTGTAATCCCAGCTACTTGGGAGACTGAGGCAAGAGAATCACTAAGTTTAAGAGTTAGAGGTTACTGTGAGCTGTGATGCCACAGCACTCTACTGAGAATAACATAATGAAACTCTGTCTCAAAAAAAAAAGAAGAAAGAAGGAGACCCTGTCTCTAAAAATAGCTGGGTGTTGTGGCGGGCACCTGTAGTCCCAGCTGCTTAGGAGGCTGAGGCAAGAGAATCACTTGAGCCCAAGAGTTGGAGGCTGCTGTGAGTTGTGATGTAACAGCACTCTACGGAGGGCGACAAAATAAGATTCTTTGTCTCATCTTACTAGGTTTATTTCAGTGGTTTTCTGTTTTCCCTAATTATGTACTATATTCTCAGAAAAAAAGTTGTACAATACTCTCTCTCTGATCCCTGGCTAGAATTTGTCAACTACTTTTCGTTTAAAAAGAAAAAAAAGTCTAAGCTAAACATCATTGATAACATTGTGACTTGGAACAAAAATGTTAAGAGTTCTCAAAGGTCTTTGGAATTTGGCCTGTTCAGGAGCAAGGGTCAAAAATGCTGAGGAAGCTTGGCTCTTTGACAAGCGCAAAGGGCACCTGCTGTCATAGAGCTGGTTGACCCACCTCCTCTTTCTCTCCCCTGTTGCCTGGATGGTTCTTATTCATACTGATCTTTATCTTTCAAGGCGCCAGAAAGCCCTGACTAAATGTGACCAGAAGCTGCAAAGAATTTAGAACCTTTCATATTAAAAGTGTGATTCTTACTGTCAACCACAGAAGATGCACAGGACTCCCTTAAAGCACTTTGTCTTGTGCAGTAAACTCACCCTTGTAAAAACTGTGCGTAATTAAAATTATATTTGTAGCGTTGTAGGGGATTTCCGTGAACTTTTTATGGAATATCCTCGCTCTACCAGGCCCTCTCCTCTCTCCTTTCCCCGTAAGCCCTCTGGCCTGGCCTTCTCTTAAGCCCACTTTTGGTTACCACTTACTCTATTCCAGCCATTCACTTTTTGAATGAACTACCAGTTGTATTCTGTCTCAGGGGTTTGCTCTGACCATGGTGTCTCTTGGAAGTCTTTTACCCCCAGGTAGTCACATAACCAGTTCCCTTATTTCTTTCAGGTTTATAATCAAACCTTTCCCTCAAGCCCTCAAAGCCACCCCCTGTAAAATTTCAGAACTTCCTCTTGACAAATCACGTCTTCTTTACATTATTTTGTTCTCCTTAGCATATGTTGCCAACATACCATATAAATTACTTTTTTTCTCATTTTATTTTATAGTTCTCACACTAACAGGTAAGTTCCATTACAAGAGGGATTTTTTGCCTTGTTTTATTGTGTCCTCAGCACTTAAAGCAGTGCTTGCCACATAGCAGATGCTCTGTAAAACATGTTAGTTCAATGAATGAATAAACGAGTGGCTAGATGCCAGCCCTAGTTTACCTTGATGGCTCATCAGGAGTTTTACCTGTTTTATTTGCTTAGAGCAAGGAACAATTGTAGGAAACTGTGGGAAATGTTTAGAATGTGTGTTTATGTGCTCGTCTCCCCATTCACAGTCATCCTCCCATTCCAAATTACAGCTGGTTGGGGTGCAGTGTTGTTTACTACCAAATTAACCCAGAGATTGGCCAGATTCTCCAAAAAGTCATGTTGTAAAAGATAAAGTCAGAGACAACACAGTTGTTGGAAGCATCTTTTTGTCAGCCAGAGCTTAGGTCCTGCCCCACTTTTTTGTCTTAATAAATGTGAACTACACCCCCTGCCTATCTCTACCCCCCTCACCCCACTGCAGACACCCCAGCAGTATGTCAAGTGAAGAGGGCTTTGAGGGATGAGATGTGAATGATCAACTTTGGTTGGGACTCCTTCAAGATCACAATCTCCGCTCCTAGACTGGTTTGCATTTTCATTCACCTGGGAAGCCCCACCAGACAATCCTTTCTTCTTTGAGGAGACCTTTGGTTCCCTCCCTTTGGGGTGAGGGCAGAATGGCTCTTCATTCTCCTTTGAAAATCTTCTGTTTGCTGAGCAAAGGCTGACCACACGGAGACCTCCCTCACAGCCAGTTACTGCTTCCTTTCCTAGCCACCCGCCAGGGCCACAACCCCCCTTCCCCTACCCTGTCCCACGGGAGGGGCCTCCCAGGCCTGGGGGAGAGCCTTTCTCAGGGAAAGTCTTTGAAAGCTGCCAGCAACCAACTGGTAGGATTTGGGGAGAGAGAAAAGGGTTTGGGAGAGCATCTTGAGCCTTCATTTTGAAATAAAAGCTTGTGGCTATCACGTAATTTTGCTTTTGACTTCTCAGCAGTAAGACAGTTGTTCATTGTTCATAGCATCTGTTTACATAGTTCCTTCTGAGTTCCTTGATTACAGGTTTTAATAGGGATTAGTTGGTGCAACCCCTCCCCTTGCCAGAACTGGGACTCTCTCTCCGACCCACCTCCCCTTCCTGCTGCTTCTGTGCCATAATGCTTAATGTAGCTCCTGAGATTGTTTTTCCTTTGAAATAAGTAGCCTGAGGAATTAATGCATATTTTCGTTGGCACTGCATCAAACCTGACATCACCGGAAATAATGTATGTCATCGTTAACTGTACAAACAGGTATCATTTCCTTTCTAGGCACGGAAGTTCTCCCTGTAGGTTAAATCATTTTAATCAAATGCTTTGCATTCAGACTTCTGTAGACTGAGCTAAGCAGCGTTATGGTCGATGTTTTCTGTGTCATTAAAAGTAGCACTTTGGGTTGAAAAGACTTTCTACCACGTTTTAGTACAGTCTGTGAGGATTTATTTTTGTCGCTTTTAGACTTTCTTCCGCTTGACCCGCTGTTACAAACTCCCCTGGGAGGGCCCTTCCATTCAGTGCTTTACGGTAATGGTCTCAGAGTTTGGTGTTAGCTTTTGCTTTGCTGAAACTTTTCACAGCTGACTTGATACTGGCACTCAGGCCTGACCTCTCCCTCCTTCAGCACTTCAGAGGTTAATTTTGTTGGGGGATCGTATTTCTTTCCTGGGCTGGGGAATGGTGATCCCCCGTTAGCTAGTCCTTTACTTGCTTAAGTGCCAGGATTCCCTGGCCCATCCTGGGCTGGCCGGGCTGTCTGAAGGACTTGCCGTCCTGTGAGATTGATTTCAGCTTCTTTGTCCGCTGTTCTCCCAGGACCACAATGTACAGAAATGCTCTGGCCTAGGAACCTTGCAAGGTAGGATGATTTCTTAAAATATCGAGGGCAAGGGGAGGGCAAGGGACGGGCGTGTGTGCTGCCTTGTCATTCTTTGGCTGGGAGCAAAAACCCAGGCAGACCGACTAGTGGTGCAGCTGCTGGAATCGCTGCAGGTGACGGTGATGGTGGTAGGTCCCTGGTCAGGAACTGCAGCACCTCCTCTCTCCCCCTCCCTCCCTGTCCCCTCTAACCTTGATAGTTTCAGAGGAAGCTGGGGTGTTACTCAAATGTCCTTGGTCCACCCAGATATTTGAATAATGTCAATGTTTTCCAGACCATCTTATCAACTTAGATTGCTGAGCCTGAAAAACTGGGTATTGATCAACCAGCTGTCTTAAATCTTCACTGTGGATTTTTTGCAGCCTGGTGGGGAGGAATGAACTGGAGAGAAGCGTGCGGCCCCAGGCAGGGGCTGCTGGTGGTTCAGAAGGTGCTGATTAAAATGACTTGCAGTTGGAGGTTTTGTTTGGAATCTAAGGAGCCTGGTGAACTTGCGGTTGTGTTTGCTAATATGGCAAATTACTGGGTTGGTTTTTTTCTGGAAACTAGGCTCCAGGAGAGATGGCATGGGAAATTTAAGCATGAGGGCTTTTCTTGCTTCATTAAGACCTTTATAGCTACCCAGGGAAGCATATTTCTGTTTTTAAGCCAGATAAGAAGAGAAGAAAACAGTATTCTTTACTTCTTACTATGTACCAAGCAAATAGGAGACATTGTTTCATTCCATTTCAATGCAAAGACAGCAAGATTACATGCAGTTTTGAGATGAGGCAGTGGGAACTAAGAGAGGTTAAGTAACTTGATCAAGGTCACAAAGCTACAAAAGGCAAAACTGGAATTAGAATCCAAGTCCACTTTACTTTCCTTGAGGGGCTTGGCAGATGAGCTTGGGCTGGTTATGTATGTAATTGTAAGTGTGGGTTCCAGCTGATGAAGGGACGTTTTATTGTGGAGGACTCACCAACGTTCACATGATGCTCACAGCACAGCCTGCCTGAGCATCTCAGATTAGGACTATATATTGAAAAGCAGCCTTGCTTTGGCAGTAAGACCAGGGTAGGAATCCTCTGATCTCCTTGAGGCTCTTGTACCTGGCTTGGGTGGGGGTGGGAGGGACCTGATCTCAAGTGGAAGCCAAATTGGGGAAGGCTGACATGGCCTTGGAGCTGGCCTAGGGCTGCACCCTGGAGCTCTGGGACTGCTTCTGAAGAAGCAGAGATTATTGTTTATTGCAGGAGAAGATGTACACCTGGCATGTTAATGCTGACACATGTTGTTGCCGCTAGCTGTTCTCATGTGTGCTTGGGGTGCCTGATTAGCTAGGTCTGGGCTTCTCTTGCATTGCAGAGCCGATTTTAAGTGAAGGTTTCTTGGCTTGAGTTCTCTCCTGTTCCTTCTTGCCCCAGAAGGAGATAGCTTAAGGGCAAGCCCCTGACAAACTGCAAAGCAGAAGAGAAGGCAGCTACCCTGGGGCAACTGTGGTTCTGTTTGGTGCACTCAGGTTCCCAGGTGCCCAAGATGTATTGGGAGCGAAGTGGAGGGGATTCTGGGGGAGGTTATGGGGTGTCAGGAGATTGAAGGCTCCCAGCCAATGCCCTGTTCCCTACCTCCTTTTCTTTCACTTCTTAGAGGTATTTATAAAAGTAACTTGATTGCGTTAAACCATCCTGCGATTTTTGGATAGCAGGTGTAAGTTTTGAGTTCCTATATAACCATGATTTATGTAAAAGCATCTTTACCTCTTAGTATGTTGAGCCAATGTGGTTAAGAAGAGCTTGGGTTCAAATGCAGCTCTACTTATTAGTTGTGGCACCTTGGACAGGTCACACAGCCTGTGTAAACCTCAGTTTTCCACATGTATGAAGAGAGAGAACATTAATAGTTTGTGCCACCAGGGCAATGGGAAGGCATTTGTGGGACGATGTCTGTAAAGTGCTTAGCATGATGCTTAGAACCGTTATTAAAACTTCTGACCTTGGAGCGGTGCCTGTGGCTTAAGGAGTAGGGCCCCAGCTCCATATAATGGGGGTGGTGGGTTCAAGCCTGGCCCTGGCCAAAACTGCAAGCAAACAAACAAAAAACAACAAAAATTCGACCTTGTGTAAGTTTTCATTGTTACTTTCAATTAGCTATAATGTGCTGAACTCTGTTGATATTTTGGGGGAACATATCCTCTGGTAAGCAGAAAACCAGGATGAGTTTGTTGCAATCCTTGGCAAAAGCCAGCCGGCAGGGGCCCAAGCGTAAGCAGCCTTCTCTGGAGGAGCCTTAGAGGAGAGAGAGCTCTGTGCAGCTGAGGTCAGCAGACGTGCTGGTGCCTATTGTAACAATGAGGGTCTGAGGCATCTGGACCAAAGCTCTGAGGTTTCTAACTCCACCAAGCCCCTGAAGCCAAAGGAAGAAATTTCACACTTACTCAGGGGACCACCTACTTGTTGAGGAATGAGTTACCAAAAATGGGACAAAGGTGCTTTGGGGTGAAACCCAAGCCCAGGGAATTCTGATTGCTGCTAAATCCCCTTGCAACCCGCTTTATGGAGTTTGTGTTTCCCTCTGTCCACCCCAAGTCATTGGCCTTGCACCTGGCACCGTCTGTAGAAATTGCTTCTCCCCCAGGACACTGTCCATTTATGGCAGTAAGAAGCAAGTTCTTACACTAAAACTTTATCCTACATTTCATAATGTGGGCCTGGATCTTCTTCCTGTAGTCCTTGCACTGCCTGGGTACAACTGCAGCTGAGATGCGCTGGTGAGCTATCTCCCGTATACCTGGAGGTCTGCGCACGTGCTGGCTGATTTGGTTCTGACCAAAGGCTTATGAGAACTGGGCACTGTTAGCACTATGTCACACAGGAGGAAACCTGGGTCTTCTGGAGCTGAAAGTGTTGTGACAGGATAAAGGGCAGAGCCAGGATTCAAGCACAAATCTATTTAACTTTTTTCTGCAGAACTTGTGCTGCCTCCATCTGGAGCCTCTGGGTTTTGTCTAAACTCTGCCCTTGCTTGACTTAACCTCAGGTTCTGGATCATTTTGCATCAGAATACAAACCTTGTAGGCTGGAACCCAGAAAGGTGGTAGGTTGTGGTTTTAATTTAGGTAACTGTACCCACCTTGGTATGGAAACTTTGAAGTCCTTCTAATACCAAAATAGATATTCATTAAAATGTATAAAAAGAACAAGCAAAGTCTTGGATCTATGTCTAAATCTCACCTTCAACATTTCCTAAATTATATAACTTTTGGGCCTATTTTCTAGAGCCCTCAATTGCCTCATCTCTTAAATGGGTATAGCGTTTTTTATCTCATGGTACTTAGGAGAAAATATGTTAGGTAACAACAGGACCTGACCTATGGTAAGCTATTAATAAGTGCCAGTTGTTATTTTTATAACAGAGTTGTGAGGATTACCTGAAATAATGCTTAGAGTGCATTTTGCACAGAGGCTGACATAACTTTAAACTTCAATTAAGTTGGCTATTGTATTATTGTCATCCTCTGATAGACAACCAAAGATAGGGCTCTGCAGGAGTCCTGTTACATTCTTTGAAGGTGGATTTTCTTAATAGGCCCTAGTGGTGCTTAGGGGAGATGATGCTCCTGAGAAAACCTCCTGGGGAGGAAATAGTTAACATACCTGTTTGGTGGGAAATGTAGGTAGCCAAACCCTTTCCCTTCCCCTGGGGTTACTACTAAGCCTACGGTTGGGCTTGCTCACTCATCCACACCAAAAGATCTCATTCCGCTTGGGCCCTGGCGATTCCCTGGAACAATTGCCTTGAACAATAGCCAGAAAACAAGTTCCACCAGTCTGGGCTTTGTGCAACTGAGTGCAGCTGTCTGGCGGGGGGCACGGGGCTGTGGAAGTGGGCTCTGCCTTGATTCTGGAGCAGAACTGGAAAACCAAGCAGGTAAGGCGTGAGTGCAGCTGGTGGTGGCTCTGCAGGGCTGAGTTTAGTTGCCGGGAGAGAGGTGGATGGCTAGGAGGGAGCAACCCACACTGTTTGTGAGGGCAGACTGAATCTTTGGAGTTTGAGGCAGATTAAGATTCTTGCTTTGTGCAGACTTCTTTTCACAACTGTAATTATAGTACTTTATTTCTGCTAACCGGCTGTGGTTTTATTAGGGAGCAGAGAAAAACTAATATATATCCACAATCTGATTTTTTTTTTACAACATCATTTAGCAAGTCTTTTCCCTGAATAAACAACATTATCTCACAGGGAGTTCATTTGAAAAGTGTAATGATTCTCCCTCTGGATCCTTCAATAATTCCTCTTCTGGAAGTCTTTTGCTGAAAGCCAGGACATGTAATTCCTAGTGGAAAAATGTGTTTAATCATCCCTTAAACCTTGAGATTCTATTTTGCCTTTTTGCTTCATGAAAAATGAAGTTGTAAATATTATACCACATTAATTCAGGACAATTACAGATTCTTGCTACTTTTAAGCACCCCCCTCCCCCATCCCCAGGAAGACCTAGATATTAAAAACTCATCCAAATTTTAAATGCGGTTTCTCAGGGGTCCTGGAGAAGTCAAGTTTACCTTTTTAATTCTATGGAATGTTTGCTTCCCACAACAGTGGGGCAAAACAGGAAGCGTTCAAAGCTGAAATAATTTATGATTCTTTCACCTGTGTTTTTTGTAGCTGATAGCTTGTACTTTGACTGTTAAAATTGTGCTTTAAGCCCTGTGAGTGGCATTTGAATTCCTGACACAGTGATGTCAGCATCTCTTGCAAGACTCTGAAACTGGATCTTCTGGTTTTATGGGCCCTTTCATTTTTGAATGGATTCTCATTTTTTTGAGGAGCCCTTTTGCTTTACATCTGTATTTCTCTAAGAAGTAGGAGACAAACAATTGAGGCTTTAAGAGCTTTGCCTCTGGTTAAAATGCTACACATTGGGCCAAATGGGGACTCCTCTTGATTGTCTTGGTTGCTGACCCCAGATAGGGGTTTTTCTGTGATTCAGGTGATTAGCGGAGGTTGGAAGCTGATCTGTATGTACTAGATCTCTATGCCACAATCTATATGCCACTATATGTGCTGTCTTTCTAATGAGCTGGAAAGCTGTATGGAGTTATTATGTCCTAAGTCTCTGTTTCATCCAGGAGAAAATGGTAGTAGAATAATACATATCACATGCCTAGTACAGTACCTGGCATATTTGCTAAACACTGTCGATGGCAGCTGTAAATATTGCACAAGATGACCTACTATTTCTCTGTAGAAAAATAGCATGGTCTAATGCAGACTCTCTGTTAGGAACTGGGTTGTAATGCCTGTACACCAGGGCTTGCAAACTCAAATTGCAGGGCCAAGCAGGTGGCCTGTGTAAATTAAAAGGCTCACATAGGGATTTTGTCAAATGGGAGAGCACACCTCTGTCTCCAAAGGTTACTTACTGCTCAGGGCTAGCTATTTGTCTCCTATATATAAGATACTAGCATCTATTTCAAATATTTTAAAGACTCTGGGCTTTTAAAATTAATGATCTGAGGAGTGAATGAGCAATGAAGAAGCCCAGAGGTCAGGAAATGGAGTTGCCCATTTAGCAGCTTTTACTGATGCTTCATCAGGGACCTTCACTATGCCCATTGGCCTTTGCACTGACCTTTCTCTGAGCATAAGCTCACAGATAGCAGCAAGGAATCTTTGGGGTAGCTTAGCTCAGCCCCTAACCCCACAGAAGAGGAATGGGCCTGGAGAGGAAATGTCTTGTCTGAACTCTCACAGGACGCAGTTCTGGGGAAGCTAGAGGAGGGCTCCTGGCCTTTGCCTTGTCCCTGCCTGGAGCACTGGTGGGCCTGCGCTTGGAATGCTGCCAGACTAGTCCTGTCATGGGACTTGGCTAGTGGCTTTAGGAGATTCCAGAGGCTGGAGAAGTGATGTCTGCAACCAGTGCAGTTTCCACCTGATGCCTTTTGCTCATCTCCCTGTTTAACGTTTTTATGCATGTCTTAGCTTCTGTCCTTGCCTGTCACATCCACTGGATTTGCAGTCAAGGGCAGGGACAATTCTGGGTCACCAACTCATCACCACTGCCTTGCACAGTGCCTGACACATGGAGGGCACTGGGTGATTGGATGAGAGGAATAAATGAATTCAAGGCCCCTGACTTTGGGTCTAAAAATGTTGAGTTTACAAGTCTGGAAGAAAAATAGTGAATGTCTGGTGGGATTCCTTTAATCTATCCATTGGCTTAAAATAGGCAAAAGTTGTTTTTTAAGTCTGATCACTTACATCGCCAGTTACACCATTAGTTGACTTGATCAATGTTGGACATTTCATTGAGTACAAAAAAGATACATGGGTGTGATATGGCTAGAAATGATGCCTTTGTGTTGATTGTTCTGATGAGTCAATGGAAGCGCCACCTTGCCATTTCTCTAGATATTTCAGCCAAAGAATATTAGTTATATCTATGATAAGCTATCTCGAAATAAACATACAGATAAATAAAGAGTTGGGGAAACCAGCCAAGCTTTGTGTCCCATATCCTTTTTAATTTCCAAGAGGGGCACTTGGAGTGGTTCTGTTTGTTTCTCAAGCTTATCAAATACAATGTTGTCTCCGTTAACATTTGAAGCCCTTTCTAAAGTCTTACAGTGCAGAATGAAGGTGAACTGGAGAGGCAAAAACTAGTGAGGAGAGAGGGTACTGTTCATTTATCCTTCTAGCCATTCACGTAAAAATGCATTCAGAAAAGGAAATCTGCTTTAATATTTTTTAAAAAGTCATCTTTTTTAAGAGTTCTTTTGTATCCCAAAATAACTTCTTAGAGTTAATTAAGTTTCAATTTTGAAATTTTAATTTTTAAACAGAGATTTTCTTTCTTTCTTTTTTTTGAGACGGAGCCTCAAGCTATCCCCCTGGGTAGAGTGCCATGGCATCACAGCTCATAGCAACCTCCAACTCCTGGGCTCAAGCGAGTCTCCTGCCTCAGCCTCCCAAGTAGCTGGGAGTGCCCACCACAACGCCCGGCCATTTTTTGGTTGCAGCCATCATTGTTGTTTGGCGGGCCCGGGCTGGGGATTCGGGCCCGGGCTGGGGATTCGAACCCGCCACCTTAGGTGTATGTGGCTGGCGCCTTCGCCGATTGAGCCACAGGCGCCGAGCCTAAACATAGATTTTTTTTACAAATCTTACCCATAAAGTATTTTTGTATAAGTTAAGGTCATTTTCACTTGTTAACCAATTATTACTTTATTGTAATGATCCACATTTAGCAGATTGAATTTACCTACACAATTAGCACTGTTTACAAACTCAGATAGCTATATTTCCTTAAATATTTTAGACCATATTCATAAATTTAATACATCCAATTTCCTTAAGTTCTTCAAATGTCTTGGCAGGGTAGACTGACCTGCCAGGCAAGCACCATCTTTCTAGGCACTTAACTCTTGCAAATCAAATAAAGTTGCAAGTGTCATAGTTTATTATCTTAAACATTTTAGTTCTATGTTAAGAACTTAATCCAGTTCTTACATGTCTCATCTTAAGAGTCTTAAGTGAAAAATTAATACTCATTTAAAATTGAAATCACAAGACCGTTTTGTCAGATTCTATAATAGGCCGTGTATTCTTTTAAATATAAATAGACCGAGATTAACCCATTGGTAACAAAGCTTTAATCTTAAGTACTAATATTATGATTTGCTTTCATCTCTTTTCATCTTTTCAGACCTTTCTCAGACTTTTAACAATATATACTCCCAACTGGAAGCAGTTGGTTTATCATCTCAGGTGGCCTCAGGACCATTGTATAGTTTTTCTCAGCCAGGTTCAGGCCCAGGACATAGGAGCGGTCAAGTCATATTTAAGAATGATTGTTCCGGCTCGGCGCCTGTGGCTCAATCGGCTAAGGCATCAGCCACGTACACCTAAGGTGGCGGGTTCGAATCCCCAGCCCGGGCCCACCAAACAACAATGATGGCTGCAACCAAAAAATGGCCGGGCGTTGTGGCAGGCACCTGTAGTCCCAGCTACTTGGGAGGCAGAGGCAGGAGACTCGCTTGAGCCCAGGAGTTGGAGGTTGCTATGAGCTGTGATGCCATGGCCCTCTACCCAAGGGGATAGCTTGAGGCTCAATCTCAAAAAAAAAAAAAGAGAATGATTGTTCCAGAGTCCTAGCTGAATACACTTGTAGTTTTTCCTGCTGCGTCATCAGAGTCTCCAGGCCTCTTCACTGGAATTTTGTTTCACCACATAGTAAATAAGCATTCTCTGGGGTTTCTTTCAAGTTTCGATCTTAATCAGTTTTTGTAACCGCTTTCAACATTTATTGACCGATTCAGGTCAGTGGACTTTTGCACCCCATCCCAGGTTGTACCTAATTTCCTCTGCCACTTGATTAGGTTCAACTCATGTCCTTCTGCTTGAGTGACTCCTGCATGCTTTCCACATTTTTCCTGTCTGAGTCTCAGCCTCATCTCTGGAGTCATTTTACAAACAAATCGCAATTCCCCGTGAATTAGAATTGTCCAATGACAAGACATAAGCAAACTAGTTTTGAGCAAGAGAAAGGAACGTATAACTTCTAGAGTTGGGTCTCCCAGGATGCTTCTGGCTTTAGGCTGGCTCCAGGAGCTGGCTGATGTCAAAGGCACACTTGCATCTCTCTCCACTCTGCTTCCTTCTCAGACAGGTGAGAGGGCAGTAACCTCGGGCAGTGAAACCCTGGCTTCGTTTGCCTTTTTTTTTTTTAATTTTCATTTTTGTGGGTTTTGGTGCTTCATTCTTCTCAGTGCCCCTGTGTGGTCATATCGGTTTGGAGAGTGGTGCTTTGGGCAAAGTTAAAGAGCTCTTTACTGGGCTTCACAGTTCTTAAGATGTTTATACACAGTGTGAGTCTCCAAAAAAGGGTAGAAGAGGTAGCACTTTCCCCTGGTAGGGCAGCATTGTCATCAGGGAGCATCTGGTGAAACTAGTTTTCCTTAGAATACCTTTTGAAATTCACTGACCTAGTCTTGGGGGCTCATGGCCATTTATACCCTGAGTTTGGGGTAAAAGACAAAGTGGAACTATTTTATGTCAAGATAACCTGCTGGGTATGGTGACTCATGCCTGTAATCCTCACACTTTGGGAGGCCAAGGCAGGAGGGCTTGAGGCCAGGAGTTGCAGACAGCCTGAGCAACATGGCAAGAAACACACCCTTCTTTCTAAGTAAGAAACTTAGTTGGGTGCAGCAGCAGCACACAACTATAGTCCCAGCTACTCAGGAGGCTGAGGCAGGAGGATCTCTTGAGCCCAGGAATTTGAGGCTGCAGTGAGTTATGATGAGGATGTCACTGCACTCTAGCCTGGGCAGCAGAGTGAGACTCTATTTCCAAAAAAAAGATAAACTCACCAGTATTCAGAAGTTAAGGAGACTTGGTTAGTTTCCCAAGTATGGGACAGCTTCAGTTTCTGGCACACAGACAGCCCTGGGGAACATGGATGCCACTCTTGCTTGCGGTGGGCTCCCTCAGCATCATTGCCCCCTCCTCCTCACCATTAGCCCCCCTCTTTTGTGCCGTACTTGCTGTAAACTCAGGGTGAGCCTCCCAGTGCTGCAGGCACTGATGTAGGGAGAACCATGTGTGCATCAGACATTGCCCCTCTGGAATACTATCTTGGTGTTGAAAGGCCGCAGGGGAAGAACAGGTATAATTTCAAAGCACAAAATCTGAGACTTGGATTCACTGACATCTGTTGTAACTCCCCTCCCACCTTCCCGCCGGCCACTGCCACACTCCTGTCAGTCTCCTTTCTTCTTTATTGGATTATAAGAAATATTAGATACATTAAATGCCTAACTCCCAAAAGCAGACGCAATAAAAGACTCATGGGATTTCCTCTTACTGTGAGAACAAATTTGAGTCCCTTTCCACCTGTGATGTCATGCTTTCTTCAACAGATCCCCTCATGGTTGCTAGCCTAGGTGAAACTGAGTCACAGAGCTTATGACCTATCAAAGAATCAAGTGGAAGGGAGCTTAGAGTCCACTGCTGGTGGCCAAGTTTGCATCAGAAACTTGCCCTGTCTCTCCTGTGCACATGAATTCGATCAGGAGGTATTTAAACAGCACGGTTGTGTTTCTGTGACACCGTAAGTGTATAGAAGCAAATGTGTAGGTGATACTGTGTTGGAACTTAAAGCAGGGGATCATTGGGATAGGTGAGAGAAAGTATTTTGAGAAAGCCTTAAGAAGGACTTTGGAAAAGGATGGTGAGCTGGCAAAAGAAGTAGAATTATAAGTGAAATTTGCAGAGCTCCCAAAGCTACAGGACCCTCTGGACTCTCCTGGATTCATCCATAGTAAACTCCTGTTGAGCCCTCACACTTCCTGCCTTATCCTCCCTACTTGGGAACCATCCTAGTATATTTCCCCTGCATTTCTGCGGGATCCTCCGGCTTGGCTTTTGGAAGCCAAATAGGAGTGTTGAAGGGAAAGGTGTTGAAAACAGGTTTTCATTAAGCCTTTGTCTTCCTGCCTGATCAGCAGAGCTCAGGAAGTAGACGCAGGTATCTTACAAGCTGGTGGAATGAACTAGAGCTTCTTTGAAGTTATTTTGGGGAGAGGCGGTACTGGGGGAGGAGTACTCTTTGGCTTTTGCCATCTCCACCACCCAGCATTTCATGCTGTCCCTTTGCAGTGCTTTGGACCATAGACACTGTGGAAGGTTTAGTGGTAGAATAACGTGATTAAGTCAGTGCTTTGTTATCAGGCCTGCCAGTCCTGGCTCTGTGTGGCCTTGAACCGGGGTGCCTGGCTTCCTTCTGGGGAAGTGGGCCATGTCACATCTGGTGTGTTCCCTGAGGATTGACATAATGGAAAGCCATCTGCGCATCACAGTAAAGAGGATGGTTCTGGAGTCAGTAGCTGAATCCAGATCCATTCCACCTCTTACTGGCCATCTCACCTTTCTAAGCCTCAGTTTCTCCTCCTGTACAATAGAAAAAGAAGAATACTCACCTTTTTCTACTAGGTCAGTGAGAACAGTGCCGCATTGATGTTGGAGCTTACTTTATGGTCCACTCAACTCCTTTCCCATGAGCTTTGGTAGCAGGTTTTGATTGAGTGCCTGCTGCCTTGAGTACCTGCCACCTTGCAGCCAAACCAATGAGCACACGCAACAGGCTGGTTTCACAGAGCATTACAGGCTTGATGGGCATGGCATAACCTTTCTTTCTTTCTTTCTCTCTTTTCTTTCCCTCTCTTTCTCTCTTTTTTTTGACAGAGTCCCACTCTGTCATCCTGGGTAGAGTGGCATGGCATCATCATAGCTCACAGCAACCTCAAACTCTCAGGCTCAAGCAATTTTCTGTGATTCAGCCACCTGAGTAACTGGGACTACAGGTACCAGCCACAACACCCATCTGGTTTTTTTCTATTTTTAGTAGAGATGGGGTCTTACTCTTGCTCAGGCTGGTCTTAAACTCATGAACACAAGCAATCTACATGCCTCCATCTCCCAGAGTGCTGGGATCACAGGCGTCAAGTCAACATGCCTGGCCTGGCATAAACTTTGAGGCAGCTGAGATTTGAAAGAGAAGTAAGCAGGGATAAGGGTCCAGTAAGATAACCAATGTAAAGCCTTGGAGATGGGAACAATGTTAGGTAAGAAGGAGCTGAAGTCCATGGGATTAGACCCAGTCTCGATGGAGAGAAGGGTACAAGGCAGGAATGGGAAGGGAGGCCGACCAGCGAGTCTCCAGGGCCAGGGTAGGAAGTTCGGACTCTAGGTTCCTGAGAAGCAACTTTGAAAGCATTAAGCAGTAGGGCGGCAAGATCTGATTTACGTCTCAGAAAGAGCATTCTGGTTGTCATGGGGCGGATGGATCATTAGGGAGCAGAAGTGGGCTGCAGAGACCAACTGGCCCTCCCTGCAGAAACCCAGGCAAAGTTGGCAGCCCTGTGAGCTGCGGGTAGGGGTGGGGTAGAGAGCTGCACACATCTGGATATATTTGCAAGCAGAGGTGATGTGAAAGGGGGGCTGGATTAAATGTGGTGGTGTTGGCACCTGCAGAGACAGAAGGAGATAAAGAATGGGGAGTCATTTCATGGAAATTCAACTTGAGCAGCTTGGGGCTAGCCTCAGTTGTTAAGCCAACTGAGAAATGAAGAACGCTAATTCTGGGGTATTATCAGAGTTATTTCTAATAGAGGTGGCAGGTTTCTGCTGACTGTTGCCATTGGCCTTCCCTCCTCATTTCACTCCAGGAGTGGAGTCCAGAGAAATCAAACAGCAGCTCTTCTGCTGCTCTGAGCCCCAGGGAGGGACTGACGTCTTCAGCTCTAGCCCCAAACTCATGGCTCCTGCTCTGCTGCTAGGCTTTTATCAGGTTCCCATGATGACCTTGAGGTCAGGGTAGGAAATGGATACTGTCTGTAGCCACCTCTGCTCTGGGAAGCTCCCACAGTTTGGGGGAGGTACCTGTCAGCCACTTCACCATCTGCCAATGCCAAGCAGCAAAGTTGGACGGTGCCTTTTGATGAGTCACATCTGAGGCAAAAGAACCTCACCCAGGACTTGATGCCACAGGTCAGGTCCTTTGAGAGCGGTGCGCACTCACCTGGCTGCGTCAGCCCGAGCTGGAGCGTATGAGGGTTTGGTGTTGAGGATGTGTTTGTCTTGGCAGCTGGGATGACAGCAGCTCCGTCAGCAGTGGCATCAGTGACACCATAGACAACCTCAGCACTGATGACATCAACACCAGCTCCTCCATCAGCTCCTACGCCAACACGCCTGCCTCCTCCCGCAAAAACCTGGACGCTCAGGTAAGGAGCACAGGGCTCCCAGGCTCCTCGGGGGGCCCCTGCCAGCAGGGAGCCTCTGGCTGGTGGGGTGGGAGGGCCATGTGGGGCGAGCAAGGTCCCCGGGATGGTGCCCTGGTCTGCTACCTGTGTGCTCATCTCCTAACCTGACCTCTGCCTCCAAGGAAGGGGTCAGACAGGGGTGGTGGAAATTGGCCACCCTCACTGTGTCACCTTAGTGGAATCACATTTCCTTCCTGGACTTCAGCTTTAAAATCTGTTTAAACAAACAAATAAACAGAAAAGGATGCTGGACTTCAGCAGTTCTTAGCCTAGAGCACGTGTTCCCTTTGCCACAGTGAGCCACGGCTGCCCAGGGGCACGTGTTTGATCCCTCTAGATCAGTGTTTTTCAACCTTTTTTTAATCTCTTGGCACACTTGAACCTATGTTAAACTTCCGTGGCACGTTTAAATGATATTGATCATAAAAAAGAGTAAAGAAAAGAATACACCTACTGTGCTTTAAACTTCCTTTGAAAATAATTTAATGAATGATCTTTAAAAATTTTCATGGCACACTGGTTGAAAATCACTGCTCTAGGGTGGTGCCTATGGCTCAAAGGAGTAGGGCTTTGGCCCCATGTGCCAGAGGTGGTGGGTTCAAACCCAGCCCTGGCCAAAAACTGCAAAAAAAAAAAAAAAAGAAAATCACTGCTGTAGATGGATGGAGAGAGACAAGGGTGAACAGCCCCAGCACAGAAGACCCACGTGTCCTGAGCTGACGTTGGGAACTGGTGTTCACACCATCCTGCTGATGTGATTTATTTGACCTACAGTTTTACTCTTCCTTTAAACCAGATTCCATGACAGATTTTGTTTTATTATATTTTATTTCATTTTCATTTCATTTTATTTATTTTTGAAAGAGTGTCTCAAGCTGTCACCATGGGTAGAGTGCTGTGGTGTCATAGCTCACAGCAACCTTCAACTCAGGCTCAAATGATCCTCTTGCCTCAGTTTTTTCTATTTTTAGTAGGGACGAGGTCTCGTTTTTGCCCAGGCTGGTCTCTAACTCCTGAGCTCAAGCTATCTACCTGCCTCAGCCTCCCAGAGTTGCTAGGATTACAGGCATGAGTCCATGTCAGATTTTAAAAATTTCCTTATTTCACATGAAAGTGTACATGTATTTCTGGTTTCTCTTGAAAAATCAGAAGTATTGCCCCCTTCACCCTACATTCTCCATAGGGCAGTGGCTGCCAGATGTCCCAGTGCCCGTCCCCTTTAGACGTCTTCCTGGGTGCTCAGCTTCTACCTACCAGCAGGCTAGCTGCACACTTTCAGATGTTTGCCTGACCCCCAGGCAGTCGAGTTTTGAACCCTGCTATAAACTCTCAGATTTTGTGTCTCAAGTCCAAGTTTCTCGTGGGCATGGGCACTGGCCCATTCCACAGTGGTTGGCAGGGAGTGGTTCTGGTTAAGGCCATTTTCCTAGTAGAAAAGTGAAATGTCATCCTCATAACTTGTCCCCAATTCAGAGCTGACGGGCACGAGGACTGGCCAGCTGTGGTAGCACTGACACAGGGGGCTGGAATCTTTCTGATGATTGGTCCTCCAGCTGGTGGGGGCCGCACTCCTGGGTGAACCCTTGGGAAAATGTGAACAAGACCGAGGCTCCTGAGTGACCTTGGGGAGCGCAGACCTCTAACACTGCCGCTTCTTTCACACCTTTCCTTCTATATCCTCTTCCTTCTCCAGCTGTTTTTTACAGATAGGACCTACTTTGGAAATGTCTTTGCTGTCAAAGGCAAAGATAGGTCTAAAGAAGATAGGTCTAAAGAAAATATGTGTTAGACTGTGGGAGTGATTCTGCCCCACAGAAGTGGAAACCTTGACTGCCTGATGATAGGTGTTGCCTTGGGATTGCCAGTCACTGCTCGTGTTCTCATTTTAGCCAGACTTCCTAATGATTGTTCAGGAGTGAGGGTGGATTTGTTTAAAAAAACAAAAAACTACCGCCCAAATGACTGGAAGGAGGTCATTTGGGGGGTGCTGGTAATGTTCCTTATCTTGATCTGAGTGGTACTTAACATATGTTAATCTTACAAAATTTATTTAAGTTGTGCACTCAAGATTGCTCACTCTACTACATAAAAAACAAAACCTAAGCCACATTGCCCAAGAGTGATCCTGTTGAATTGGGGATTAGACACAAATTAGAAACACCCAGCCAGCCTGTGTTCCTGCCATCTACCATATGCTAAATGTCATAGGTTCCACCAGTTTTCCCTTCCTTGGGGACCCTAACTTATTTACAAAGATTCATTTTATATTCAAGTTAACCACCAAGCTTCTTGACTTGCCTTAGGTCCTAGGGTAGAAAACCAAGGAATCAACCACCTGAGTCTGTGTATTCAGGGAAGCATTCAGGTTATTAGAGGTACTATAGGGAGGGTGAGAGAGAGGTATCAGTGAATCAGGGAAATTTCTCTTGTTTACTTGCAAGATAAAGAGAGGCTTGCTCCAAAGATGCAGGTTGAGCTAGAAAAACACACTATTAGAAGAATTTCTCTGTTCCGAGTTGCTACAGGGTATGCATCTGGGATTTGCAAATAATTCTTTGAACCAGCTCTTTGCCTTCATGTTGCCAGTGTCACATCAGGAAAGGGATTCCATATAAACACATCTGTTAATCAAAATCAGAAGTTATTTCAAGAAATATAAAGGGTTTAGTGAGTTTAAAATATTACAATAAAAACCAAAAAGGTAGATCTTGGAGTAAAATAAATGCAGACTGTGCCAGTAGTTAACTAAGATTTCTGTTGCACTGGTTTCTGTAAATGGATTTTTAGCGACATTCCCTTTGTTCCTAACTAGGGAGCATCTCAAAATATTTGAATCTGCATAATTCGCAGCTCCCACTGTCTTCCCCATCTCACTCAGAGGAATGCTAAGGGCCATTACTCCTCTCGCAGCAGCATCAGGCAGTGGGAAGATGTGTGCTGCACCCTTTCCAAGAGCTGTGCCTTCTGTGCTGGGACTCCTGTCACATGCTGGTTTACCCTGCACAAGGCAAGAGGCAGGAAGAAGTGGTTCAGTGTGTCTGTCCGGAAAGCAAGTTGAGGACAGGTTGTCTGCCTAGGTTTTCCCATTTGAAAAGCCTGTGAGGAACAGCTCAAAGGAAATGCATCTAGGGAACAGGGAAGTTATTGTGTGGAAACCCTAAGGAGCAGCCTCCTGTAGCTGATTGAAAGAGGAGGAGGCGGATCTTTGGGGACGGAGGTTCCCTTTGTCTGTGAGGGACTCCGAGCTCCTCTGAGGATGCTGAGGAGCACTGAAGGGTGCCCTCCACCGGGTACACGCACCCAGCCATCCTACGCCTCTGTGCTTGCTGCTTCCCCGTGTGCTGGGCAGAGAATCTTCTCGCCGGTGAGTCTACTCAGGCAGCCAGACCAGACTGATGGCTGGCAGGGAGAAGGTATGACTCTGAAGTCAGGTGGCCTTGAGTCACATGGTCTTTCCCGGTGACCTCGTTCAGATAAGGTGATCAATCTTGCCAAGCCTCTGCTTCCTCATCCATTACATGACAGCAGTTAGACCTATCTGGAAGGGTGAGTGTGAAAATGACTTGGAAATACTTTGTCTGAACATGCCTCAGTCCCTGAGGTTGGAGAGCTGCTCAGAAGTTACTTTCCTCCCTCCTTCCCTCCCGCCCTCTGGCTTACCTGTCCCCTCTGCCTCCCTGCTCCATTCATGTCAGTGACTAAAAGTTGACTGCTCTTGCTATATTAATATTTTGTTTGTAGTTTCAAAGCTATTGATATTCTTCTTGCAGTTTTGTATTTGGGGACAATGTGTTGGTAATAAGCACCCACAGCTCCCCACGTGCTCATCTGCACACTTGTGTCCCTGACTTTAGTATTTTCTCTCTGTTAAGTGGAGGGCAGGTGGAAATACGGACACATCCAGATTTCCTCTTATTTCCAATACCTGGGAAATTTTTAATATGCAGGGGGAAAAGGTAACTGCACGTGAGTTTTATTTTTATGACTCAGGTCAGGGAAATAAAATTCTGAATGGTGTGGCAAGGATTCCTGTCCCAGGTGGCCTGGGCTGACCCTGGAGTTCTCTTGCTATCCTCTGGATGTTGGTATAGGAGTAGGGGTGGGGTTTGGCAGGGGGCAAGAAGGGTGCCCCTTTTGTTCATCTATTGGGAGCTACTGCTTCTGGTTTGGGGCAAGTTAATTTTCCTCTTCCAACCCATATTTTTCTTGTGTGTAAAATATGGAAAATAATTTGACTTCAGAGGATTAGACAACCTGAGGATATATGCAGAGAGACACAGTGTCTGGAAGGAGGCCTGGCAGGTGGTGTGATGCCCCTCACTATTTCTGCAGTTACTGGGACTCACACCTCAGCCACCATCTAGGTCTGCAGAGGACACGGGGTGAGGAGGGAAGATCCCTGCCTTCCATTGGTGTGGCAGCCCAACACTAGAGTGCTGTGCATCACAGCTCACAGCAACCTTAAACTCTTGGGCTCAAGTGATCCTCTTGAGAGGATCCTCCTGAGTAACTGGGACTACAGGGTCCCGACACAATACCTGGCTATTTTTAGAGACAAGGTCTTGCTCTTGCTCAGGTTGGTCTCGAACTCCTGCGCTCAAGTGATCCACCTGCCTTAGCTTCCCACAGTCCTAGTATTATTACAGGTGTGAGCCACCGCACCCAACCAAGTGTTGTGAGTTTTGGGAGGCAGAAGAGTCAGTGACGAAAAAGACCACCGCATACAGAGGCCCTCTGTGTTTCATTGATCGAGCCTCTTAGAGGCCTTGTTCTTTTCATTCCATTTTGTACATAAGGTAATAATCTCAGAGAAGAGAAGCAGCATCCTCCATGGTTACACACAGCAGACCAGCGGTAGCACCCAGCACTTGAAGCCGGTTTGTCATATCCAGAGCCCATGCTGTCCCCCACATCATGCCAAGGTTTGCACTCCCTAGGCCTCGCCTCAGTTCTACACTCTCACCCTCAGAGGATGGGCCTCCCCTCTGAGGTCCCTTATTTCCCTACCTTTCAAGTAGGGGCTATAAGAAAACCCTTCAGAAAGGCAGTGCCACAGAGATGGGAGTGACTGACATCACAGGCAGGAAGGACGGAACTTTGGGTGTGTTTTCACCTGGGCATCCTGCTGGCGGACCCCGCTATTGTAAGCTCTGGGAACACAGAGGATGAGTAAGTCCCAGCCTTATTCATTAACCCCGAGAGGTGCCACCACATAATCCAGCACCTAGCTCAAGAAGGATCTGCTATGGGGATGTGAACTCAAAGCCCAAGAGGCAAATGCCCAGCTGTTCAGAGTAGAGCTGGGAAACTGCCACCCTGGACCAAGTTAGGAGGAATGTGATGGTTGGATGATTGTTCTGTCCAGAGGGATAGAATGAGGCCATTGTCCTGGGCCAGAACATGCACACTTTCTCTACCATTAATAGAATTAGAGTTCTAGGGGCCCCATCTGGAAGCTGGGGCTGGGAAGCAGCCAGCTTGCCTGCCAGTATGGAAAGAGAATCTACTGGTTATACAGAAATGTCTCAGATCCTTGGGCATGTCTGCAAGGAAGGCAGCATGGCACCGTGGTTAAAGTGTGGTCTCTGCTTTTAGACTCCCTGGAATCCCTGCATCTCTGCTTTCTCTCACTGTGTGATCTTAGAAAATTTTCTTTCCCACTCTGTGCCTCAGTTTTCTCATGTAAAATTGAGACAGTTAACTATAACCTCTTTATAGGTTTTTGATGAGAATCAAATTCATTGATACACGTCAAATACTTTAGCTTAGTCAACCACGTAGGAAGGGGAGGACACAATAAACTTAACTTGTTATGCTGCTGTTATCAGGATCATTACAATTTGATTAGGGGAAAATAGGCATAAGAAGGTTAAAAGAATAAATACTGTGGTAACTTAGGATGTGGCCTGTGCTAAATGTTCAGTACTTGGTAGAATATATTATTAATGGAATATACTTGAACGTAAGCTCCATGAGGTTAACAACTTGCATTTGTTCCTTGCGGTATTTCCAGTGCAGTTAAACTTGCCTGGCACATAGTGGCACCCAATAAATATTTGGTGAGTGAATCCTTCCAAAGCCAAGTTCTTTCCAGCCTCAAAGCCTTTGCACGTGCAATTCCCTCTGCCTGACGTGATCTTCCCTAAGTAGCTTCTTCTTCTTCAGGGTACTTTTTCAAAAAGGCCTTACCTGACCACTGTCCTCACCTCATCTTCACAGTCTGAAGCAGGTCAAAGCCTGTGTTTCTCTATCAGAGTCCTTGTCCTTTCCTTAGAGTAGTCTTCATAATTCCCAACTACGTCTTTATTAACTCAAACTGTGCCTCCTTCCCTGGACCATCAACTCCATGCAAGGTGGGGGTTGGTCTGACCAGCAGATCCTGACTCTCTGACCCTCTGTGACACCTGAGGGACAGCAGGCATCAAGGAAGTTCTTCTGGGTTGAGACAGGGAGTAACTGGAGTTTTTGCTTGTCTTTACAAATGAGATAACAACAGTCCTGCTTACCTGCTAACCCTCCTTGACCAGATGGCGCTGGGACCAGATGAGTAGGTTGTAGCCTGAAAAGCCAGGCTAGTCATTCATCCACTCACTCACCCAGCTTTGACTTTGCTCCTGCTCTGTGCCACACGTGGGGACTCCCCTCTCTGCCTCCCTGTGCCACAGCAGAAGGATGAGCTGCTCATGGTCAGGGAGTGTGCTTTTGTCTTCCCATCTCTACCCGCCTAGCTGGGAAAAATAAATGAAAGAACTGCAAGGCAGCTATAATGAATGAGTGGAATTTGTAAGGAGGAGAGGGGGCTGGGGAAGACACAGAGGCAATTAAACTCGCCTGCCTGTCTGTTTTTACCTTTTGTCCCATCCAGCCATTGTATTCCGCAGAGGAAGGCGTTTGGACCACTCCTGGATGACAGGCATCAGGCCAGATTCTCACCAGGTGTCCATTTTAATTTCCCACATGCTGACGTTGCCCACTCTTGGTGGTTAAATACGGAAAACGTGGGACTCTATCTGAGTGCAGCCACCCGGAAAGTGCTGCTGCCCTGTGTTTCCTTACTCCTGCCCCACTCTCCTGCTGGTCTCCTGGACTGGCCTCCAACCCCAGGAGGCCTTCTGTCCTGCTTTATGCCTCTTAACTGCGGGAGATCATTAACGTCACACTTCTTTCCCCCGCCTGGGTTCTGTGGCCAGTAGGTCAGGGCTCTTCCAAAGAAAGCTGGCTAATTATATCCCTTTTCTGAGCAGAATCCCACAAGGGGAGCGGAGCAGTGGCATATAAATGCTGCTGGGGTTGGGGCAGGCACCGCTGGCGCTGAGCACTTGTGGGAAGTGCTGCTGGAAGATTCACTTCCTCTCGGCTCCTGGATTCCCCTGAGTTGGGGGAACCAGCAGCCACCCTCACTTACTCTCTTAGTCCTTGGTGCGTTAGATCCAAAGATCTCATTGGCAGTGGAGTGATGGGAATTAGGCAGAACACATGGGGACAGGCTGGGAGGCTGGGTGCTGGTAAGAGACCCAGCGTCAGGAGTTGGAGGCTTGTCTCCAAGTGGCAGAGAGTTGGCAGCTGAATTTCCCCCCCATCTCCATCTGCTCTTTCGGTTCTCCTCCCTAGGGTTCTTTCCCGCTTTTTTCCCTAGGAACTCTTTACTGTCCTCCCTCATTCTTTTCTAAGGATACCTTTAAATTATTTACTGTATTTTCCCCTCAACGAGTCCAATGTATGGGCATTTTTGCCTTTAGAGTGAGGGGCTTCTTGCACCGGATGCAGGAAAGACTAATTCAGGAGTCTCTGTCCACAGACTGATGCTGAGAAACACTCGCAGGTGGAGAGGAATCCCCTGTGGTCTGGCGATGATGTCAAGAAATCAGACGGAGGGTCAGACAGCGGCGTAAAGATGGAGCCGGGTTCCAAGTGGAGGCGGAATCCCTCTGACGTATCTGATGAGTCTGACAAGAGCACGTCCAGCAAGAAGAATCCCGTCATCTCCCAGACAGGCTCGTGGCGGCGAGGCATGACAGCTCAGGTGGGCATCACTATGCCTAGGACAAAGCCGTCCGCCCCTGCAGGCACACTGAAGACCCCAGGAACTGGTGAGTAAAAGACCAGCTCTGTCTTGCCTCTGTAGCTTTTAGCTTGCAAATCAAAACCACAGTTCGTCTAGCAAGGACTTGATGCTGTATGTTACTTCTTAGGATTTGTATACTTTGCTAACAATGAGCTTTCATAAAGGTTCACATCCCTGCCTTTTTCTAAGTGGAAATATGCAAGCATACAAACCTCCTACACTCTAAAGATGCTTCAACTGCTGGGGCATACTGAATCTTTAATACATAACTGGGTAAGAGTAAACACACCCAGTGCAGGTTATTCAAGGGCATGGGTTTACAAGCTGTCAGTGTGTGGAGTCAGTGTTGTTCATGATTTAAGAAATGTATATAAAAAGGATAGCAGTGCTCCCTGGTCACATTAGAGACAGCTTTTTAACATACAGAGAATGAAAGGTTAGTAAAAGGCAGGATCATTTTTTCCCCAGACTTGTCAATGATTGACTGGCTTTGCTTTATCCTGGGTAAATTTAGACTGCTTTATAAATGAGTAAAATCATTGACATTTCCTGAAAGGCTCACAGTGACAGTGGTAGGCTGTCTTATCTTTATGTAAAGATCTTTCCTCTGCCTCCTCAAGGAAAAAGTGAACCAGCTCTTCAGAAGAGGGAAGCATCTTAAACAGACACAGTGGATGAGCTAGGCTCTTGGTTTGCAAGCTAATCGTTCTGATCTCTCTCTTAGGAAAAACAGACGATGCAAAGGTGTCTGAGAAAGGAAGGCTTTCTCCCAAAGCCTCCCAGGTGAAGCGCTCCCCATCAGATGCAGGCCGCAGCAGTGGTGATGAATCCAAAAAGCCCCTTCCCAGCAGTACCAGGACACCCACTGCCAATGCCAACAGCTTTGGGTTCAAGAAGCAGAGTGGCTCAACTGCCGGTCTGGCTATGATCACAGCCAGTGGGGCCACTGTCACCAGCAGGTCAGCCACGCTGGGCAAAATCCCAAAGTCGTCTGCGCTTGTTGGTAGGTCTGCTGGCCGAAAGTCAAGCATGGATGGGGCTCAGAATCAGGACGACGGGTATCTGTCTCTCAGCTCTCGGACAAACCTACAGTATCGGAGTTTGCCGAGGCCCAGTAAGTCCAACAGCCGGAATGGGGCTGGGAACAGGTCTAGTACCAGCAGCATAGATTCCAACATCAGCAGCAAGTCAGCAGGCCTGCCAGTGCCTAAGCTGAGGGAGCCTTCCAAGACAGCCCTAGGCAGCTCTCTGCCAGGTCTGGTCAACCAGACAGATAAGGAGAAAGGCATCTCATCGGACAATGAGAGTGTGACTTCCTGTAACTCAGTTAAAGTGAACCCTGCAGCCCAGCCTGTGTCCACCCCGGCTCAGGCCACTCTCCAGCCTGGGGCCAAGTACCCAGATGTGGCCTCTCCCACACTCCGCAGGTAAGTGAGCACATAAATGGTACCGAGCAGAACTGGAACACAGGGACCGGCATCCTGGGTTAATAATTTCCATTCCTTAGTTAAAGCAGCCTCTGTTCTTCTCCACTTTAGTCCTTGGGAAAGCTGTTTGGTCAGATCCTGTCAGCAATTTGGCAGTCAACTGATTATCTTTTCTTATGGGGATCAGTCATCATGGGTCTATTTTAATTAGCTGCCACATGACATTAACAATTCTGCCCTAGTTTCCTCATCTGTAGAATGGGAGGATGATTCTCTCCTAGTTTTTGTCAAGATTCACCTTTGCACCATTTCAGGCCATACTAAGCACTCAGTTGAAGTTAGCTTCCTACCATTCAAGATGAAGTCTTGATGGACCCCTTGGCCTGGTTGAGAAGCTCAAGAGGGGCAGATCTTTTCTTTGTCTTCTTCTTCCTTTTTTTTTTTTCTTTCTTGTCATAGTAATTCGGTGGCTGAGCTTTCTCATTATAGCAGGTAGTGATTTTGATCGGATCTTTTTCTCATATAGCCCTACCCCATTGTCCCCACATACTTTTTAATTTTTTTATAATTTTGAGACAAGTCTCTCTCTGTTACCCAAACTAGAGTGCAGTGGCATCATCATAGCTCACCACAACCTCAAACTCTGGGCTCAAGTGATCCTCCCACCTCAACCTCCTGAGTAGCTGGGACTACAGGTGCCACCCTATGCCCAGCTAATTTTTTTCTAATTTTAATGGAGACGAGGTCTCACTGTTGCTCAGGTTATTCTTGAACTCCTGGCCTCAAGTGATCCTCCCATCTCAGACTCCCAGAGTACTAGGATTACAGGTGTGAGATACCATGCCCAGCCACCACATATCTTTTTTATACTACATTAAGGTGACCAGACATCCCGCTTTTGGCGGGACAGTCCTGATTTTTAACGATTTGTTCCACATCCTGCAGCATTTTTAAAAAGTCCCCATTTTTGGAAAGAATGCACAACAAGCTAGGAAACATGGGAGAACAGGAAGGGAATATACGGTTTTCGGCTGCCCTGTGGCTACTTTGCAAGGATATGCATTTTATATTATTTTTGTTAATTTTATAATGTTAAACTTTAATAATAACAAATAATTGTTGAGAACTGATTATCGAGAACTGCTTATCAAAGTTTACATTGTTG